>JAWNKX010000234.1:0-115000 GCA_035041755.1 Cacoxenus indagator
AACACAACCGAACGATGCAAGGTTTAGTCGACGACTAAAAAAAAAAATTATGTTTAAACACGTTATAAACCCTTTTGAAAAAACAAGTGAAATTGCATTAACAAAATACTTCCGCTCTGTTTCAGTTCAACGAGCGGGTAAATGCAAGAGACAGTGTGTGTAAGGACGAGTAAGTGTGATGGAGAGTGTGACTAAAAGAGAGCAAAAGTGAGTGACTGTGTGAGTAAAGGCGAATTGTGCTTGATTGGAATCGAAAAGCAAGTAAAAGCCGCGGTCGACCCAAAAAGACTTGGCGAAGATCGACTCTGCGTGAGCTAACAGCGGCCAACTGCCCATTTGACGGTGCAATAACAACAGCACAGAACAGAGTAAGAATAAGAAGCTTTGGCAAGGCCCTATGGTCCCAAGATGAGTGAATAATTTTTTTTTTTATTATTCACAAATATCTTTAATTTTACTGTTAGTGGAGAAAGAACAAATACGTAACAATTTACTTGTGATTGTGATTAGTGATTTAAATTAGAGTTACAAGGATCTGCCGGCAAGGTGGACAGGATATAGTCTCCGGAGGGTTTTCCTTCTATGTGTCCTGAGAAGGCGTTTAGGCTGTCGGTTTTTTGTGATATTCGAGTCCCTCAAAATACGGTGCGACAATGCCATAAGGATAATGGAAATTTAAAAAAAAAGCATTTATGATCTTAGTAGCAGCCTACCCCGACTTCACTAGGGATGTATTCATAACTGAGTGCACTCACTGTCTTCGCAAATATCCGCTCACACTCTCTTCGCAAACAACTCACAAACGCAAACAAAGAAATGAAGAAGAAGCATAGAACAGTAACGTACAAACTAGGCAAAACATTTTTGTGCTACGCTTCTCCTTTCGGAGAAAAAAGTAACACCAAAAAAAAAACCTTTTCCATAGCGTTTCCTCAATATTTTTTTGCATACAAAACTTGCCACCCAAATAAAATAAGTTGGGCCGTGCTCACGTGAAGAGGCTTCAAACATTTGAGGGAAAATTTATATATTCGCCCGTATTCCCGTTGGCGTTCTTGTTTTAAAACGTCTCACAAACGAGAAGTTGTCATCTCCGTTGTCGTTATCGACGTCGTTCCTAAATATTCGGTATTCCCTAATTTGCAACCACTAGTGAAACGACTGAAGTACATTCGTATTCTGTCGTCCGCATTTCAGGTGGCTATATTGAAGCGAGTGCTGTGAAAATTGAATTAGATATGAAAATAACAACGGTTGAAAACGTTTGGGACAATACCTAATAAATGAAAAACAAATAAATGATAAAACTTAGGTAACTAAAGGCATGGAAGGACCTGAAACAAGAAAACGGCAATCGTTTGGTGTCCATTAAGGGGTATTCAAGAAACATTTCGCGTTACCAAAAAAAGAGATTGGAAAGTGAGTGGAACGCATTAAAATTCAAAGCCATTATATGGTTTTTTAATCAAAAAAAAAACGAAACTCTCCAAAAATTACATCAGCGCTGCCAACTTTTCATTTGTCTTTTGTACTAGTTTTCGACAACTTGTTGTCGTCGTGTATTTCGGGAATACGAATTTAAGAGCGAAGTGACAGGGAAACTTTTAAGATAAGAACGCCAACGGGAATAGGCCTTATTGTAAGCAACATATTGTACATAACCAATGTTATAATAACAATAATAGTGTAGGTTTAATACAAATGTTGTCTTTTAGTTAATTGTCAAATTATATTAAGGCTTATTTCTGTAGGTTTAATACTAATGCGTAGATTTCTGCATTTCGACGTCTTTGTTCGCGAGAGACACACTGCGACTCACTCCTCTGCTTAGCGGCAAACGACTCGTCTGTTGCCTTAGTGGCAAACACAGTGTTGAGCAATCTAGGCCAGCGTGCCAACTCTACGAAAACACAGCGTTGCTTGTAACCGTCCCTATACTACAATAGCAATACTGTACAATACTAGTCACTGTAAAGGTCTGCTTGCAACACTTTGCTTTTGTATGGAATGACGTAAAGAAATATTGCACTAAATTATAGTTGTAGTGTGGGAACCTTCCATATAAAGTTTGTTTTTTAAGGGTTATTCATTCATATGCCTCAATGACAAATATTGGCTGAAAATAACTGCCGTCGCTGTTTATGGCTTTCGCCCATGAGCCACTCGTGCGTTCATTCGCTCAATGTGTAGTGAAATTATTCGAGTCAATTACGGAGATCATAAGAGAAAAAGTCGCACGTTATACTAAGGATATAATGTTGTATTTTCAGTGAAGCCGTGAAAGGTTTACTCGAATTTATGATTTTTTTACGTTTGAGTAGGTGTATGTTCCTTTGTCCAAAAATATTAAAGTCCCAACAAAATCATTTATATGATAATCGGTAGTAAAATTCAAATTCCTAACAACCGGATTTAGCATTTTCCTGATCATTTAACAGCAAACCGATGTATACGAAAAACCAAAAAGTGGAAAGTCGACAATTCAGTGAATTTTTAAGATTTAATTTCAATTTTATCACTTCTTGTTGTTGCTGTTGCTGTTGTATCATTTCTTCATACACCAACCCCCTCTACGAGCAGTTTCCATTTGCGAAGCTGAGTTGTTTTGAGTTAAATCTGTTAAATCAGACGGTTCGCGGCGGATGCTGCTCTTCTTGCAGAGAATGCACCGGAATTCTGTTCCCGTACTTTCTCTCTTTGATATATCCGAATGGCGGTACGGCTAAAATAATTATTTTGTGCGAAACAGAGCTTTGGGCGCACAGAAGGAGATGAGCGTAACTCATCAGTTTTCGGTAATGAAAAATCTTCGTCGTTTTTGGACCATCGGAAATGAAAACTGAATATTTGTGAATGTCGAAATTAACCGTTGAAATGCCCCAATAAAACTAAAATCAAAATTGTCAGTCAAAATTCTCTGTTATGTAGAACTTAGCGGTCTACGATGAAAATAAATAGTTTGTTGGTTACTATATGAGTAGCCTTATAACAGGCTAAAAGGATTTTATGATACTTTAAGCCATCTGCACTATGTGGTTTCTGCTTGGCGATCGATGAAAGCAAATACCCTGCCGTTTGTTCACAATTCATAACAACAATAATGACAAACCCGTGGTCAGATTTGAGTAGTCTAAATCCTAAAATTATTGCACCAGACAGACCCACTCTCCCATACAAAGCCATTGATGAAACTAAAACCTCTTTATTTAGTAATAAAATTCAATGTGTCCCGTGACTTGGAAATTTTCATATTACAATTTGAACCGACCATTGCCAGCCTCAGCAGTGCTGTATGGAACTCCAGCACTATGGGAGTTTTTTTGTGAGAAGATTGCAGTTCATCTTGCGATACTCCTCCTTGGCTTCTTCGCCCAACCTACACCAAGCACACGTTTCCTGGTTTATTGCTGTTGATGGGTCAAGGCCGCGGGTTTTGCGCTTGAAAAGCCGTAAAAAGTTGAGAAAACTGTTGGTCTTCAATGAACCGGGATTCCTCCACTAAAGTTTTCTACAGACCCGGCGTCTACTTCCTTTGACTGGGCCTTCGCTTGCCAGTTTCCCATTGTTTTTTTAAAGTTTCAAAAATATGAAATATAGTTATTTAACAAATAAATACAGTCGACAGGAATGATACATAGGTAATGATAATGCAGTAAACTGCATAGCACATTTGTGGGATTAAAAAAATAATGACGTAAAAAAAAATTAGATGTAGATTAAATTAAAAATGATGCTAATTGCGCCGAAAAGGCAATGACATAGAAGGCTGATTCCTTGTTATGGGGAGATCATGCGGGTGTAGCTTCTTCAGTCTACGCCTTGTTGAACAAAAAACTAGACTACTTCGCATTATTAAAGTCGTTTGTATAGCCACAAAGTACATTGTACAGCATTACTGAGTCCGTATTTGGCGCATAAATAAATAAATTTTAATAAAAACAATATATGTATAAATAAAAATTCAAACAAACTTTACTACTTCTATTATTGTGTTAATTTCACCTTTTGTAGTGTGTATATGCCCAAAATGTTTTTCAGTGTATTCAAGCATAGACGACACAATGTGGAATATGCCTAATCAGCACATTCTCACAATGTTAAACGTCAAATAAATAATACACAGAACAGTCATTTGATGCCTTGCACATATAACAATGCTGACCACTTGAAAATCACTTAGAAACATTTGCGCACCTGCGTAACACACACTCATACACACGCACTCATTAACCATAAGCATAGCCCTAAACATAAGACAAAAATAATGATATATTTGTCGGTTGAATCAACCGCTAAAACAAATCAGGTCTCTTAACTCCACGCTTTCCTCTCGACAATTCTTATTCGATTTGCCACCAAACGCTGACTAGAGGGTGAGTCAGATGGTTCTTCAGTGGAGCCACTAAAGTACGGCTTGACAACCGTGTCGGAGGAAATCATGTCTTCTGATTCGGAGTCAAGCAGTACAGTAATGTCTGCCTCCAGCCTCTCGACGCAAAAGTTCGGCGTCACAGTTGTTCAACTGCAACAACACCATTTGAAACAAGGGCCAGCCTTTGTCCACCTGACTTCCTCAAGCTTTGCTTTATATAGTGACTACTCCAGACCAGAGGCCCTACAGCTTACCAAAAGCGACGAGAAAGTCACCCTCCTAGGGGCAGTCCCCCGGTATGAATAATACTAAATAACCCAAGCGGACTCATGTGGAGTCAGCAAAAGCTTCCTACAGCTGGGTAGCAAACGGCATCAAATTGGGGTTTATACCAACCGGCCCATCGAAGAAACCCCACACTGCTAAGCATATGGCACTGGAGCAAGGGCTATCATTGATATTGTCGTCGAAAAACCTGATGGCAACCAAAAATCAGAATTCGAGGGATGTGTTCCCCAGACTTATTGGCTGTAGATAACATGCTCCACGAAGCCCATAGTGACACGGTTGAGGAATAACCTGGGTCGCATCAAAGAGAAGTGCTTTCTGGATATCGAACTTCCCGATGAGAACATATTCTGGCAGACAAACGTAATCAGCGGCTATTTCCCAAACAGCGGAAATCTCACCAACGAGAGTGTCTTTACAATCATAGTCACCCAGAACTCCCTTCCGAAAACGGCTCCATTTGCGGTGGTGGACCGAGCGGCCATTGTCGACGATGACACAACGTTCTGGATTTATGTAAGAGCCTACCGCTTCGGCTGCATCAAGCTGATGCTGAAAGGCAGCCCAAATCATCATCAGCCTGGTAGCGCACCACTGGGAACAGGAGGAAGTGCTGCAGCTGTTGTGGAGCAAGTGCCCTCTGCTGTTGAAATCTAGGCTGCGACAGAAGGGGCGACGCCTAGGACGGAAGTGGTGGGTGCACCATCCACCATCAAGCCTGCCTCATCCTCTACCTCGACGACAACTGACCTATTAGTGTGTGCCGCCCCGCCCAGTGATGGTGGCTTCGCTCCAAAACCAGCTGCCTGCGCTGGTCAGGCTGGCAAGGTGACTAAACAGTCAGCCGCGTGGACGACACTGGAAGTTCATACGCTTGTCGAGCACTGTCGCCGAACAAATCGACAAATTATTATCGGCTGTGACGCTAATGTCCACCACACAATCTCGGCAGCAGCGTCATCAACACAAGGGTGGGGGGAGTACCTGCTTGACTATATTATGAGCTCAGATTTAGATATAGCAAACAAGGAGTGCAACCTTTGTCACCGCTTCCAGGCAGGAACTAGTTAACCTTACCCTTGCCAGCAGGGCCATAAGCCAGTCCATATGGGACTGGCACATCTCTCAGGAAGCATCGCTGTCTGATCATATGCACATCCGATTCGATATGCGTGACAACTCACAACTTCGCTCTGCAATCTATTCCCCGAGGAAGCCGTACTGCAACCTTTATCGGAGATTAGAGTGAGCATTAAAGCCAACACCCACGTTCACAATATCAGCTCTTAATGCGAGCTAGATAAAGCAGCTGAACAACTCAATCAGGTGCTCATAGAGTATTATAATTCGACGTAATCATCCAATCACTAATTTGTCTCCTTAGGGCTAGTTTCAACCTGGAACCACAGTATTGGATGAAAATGCCAAGGTAATCGGCCTATGGAACTACCAAAATCATACAGACCAATAAGTTTATCTTCTTTCATTTTAAAGACTATGGAGCGATTAGTGGAGCTCCATATCAAGCAAAGGCTTGCAAACACGAATCCTCTTCACAAGAATCAATATGCCTACATGTAGGGCATACCGAAGCCGCCCTTCATCACCTCGTCGGTAAGGTCGAAACCTCACTCTAGTCGAAGGAAGTTACATTGTCTGCATTGCTAGAAGTGGAAGGGGCCTTCGAAAATACCGGCTATGATTCTATAACTAGGTCATTGGACAAGAGGAATAGAGCTAACAATGCCATAGCCTGGGTAGACGCCATGCTAAAGCAGCGTGACATATCGTCCACGCTGGGCAATACCACCGTTGGCATAAGAGCAATTAAGGGCGCCTCCAAGGTGGAATTACTTTCTTCCCTCGTCATTGATGGTATTTTAGGCAAGATAAGCTCACTTGGCTATGAGATCATAGGATACGCGGAGGACCTAGCCGGTGGTGGTGGCGGGGATATTCGAACGAACTATGTCGGGTGTAATGTTCTCCGCCCTCCAGGTCGTCAACAACTGGTGCAACAGAGAGATTCTCAGCATTAATCCACAGAAATCCGCCCTTCTCAGAGAAATAGGAGCTCTACATTTTCCCAGTTCGGTTGAATGGTACTGTAATTAAACTTTCCAATGAGGTCAAATATCTAGGAGTATGTCCGGGGACATACGAACCTGCCAAACAGCCGCCATGGAGTCGATCATTGGACTTACTCCTTTGCATATTTGTTCCAGAACAGGCCATATCACTACGGAATTGCGCTTCGGCAAGCACTTCACATTATTATTTTTCAGTCGTACTCTCACTGATGTTGAGTTCAGTCGCAAGCGCGCATGGTTTTTGTCGGTTTAGTGTGGTACAACTACAACAACAACATTTTCGTAGCAGTGCGTCATGTCTACTTGTTGACAAATTTGTTCTATTCCTATGTTTTTTTTTTCATTCGTTATCTTAAAAACTTATTATCATTATCTTCGTTCGCCGTCGTTGATGTCACTATGTGTGACACTAACGTTGGCGTCAGTAAAAGTGTCTCCTGGCAGGCACGCGTTAAGTGGATAACTGTATCTGCTTCCAAAAGAAAGGCTAGACCTTCTTTTACTTCGTCTTCGTTATCTGAAAAAACATTAACAGCCGATGAGGACGAACCCATTCAGGCTGAACGGTCAAGTAACGTCGTATGGCAAGATGATACGAATATGTCAAACAACACTCTCAGTGGAAATCGCTTCGAGATTCTTGGAGCTATGGAAACCCAGGATACTCCAGAAAACTCTCAGGGACCATCCCCTATGGAACAGGTGCCAAAAAATTCAAACCCCCTCCAATTATCTTGATTCCCTTGGTGGAAAACATTGAAACCATGCGAGAACGGATTGAAAAAACCATCGGTAGTAATGTTATTCCTACAAAGCTGGACGTGACGGGCAATTACGCATTATGCTGCAGAACAGTGATCACTACAGAGAGCTGGTAAAGATATTCTATGAAGAGAGAGTTTTATTTCACTCCTATCAGTTGAAAGAAGAAAAGGCATATCGTGCGGTTATTAAAAACTTGCATTATTTCACCTCTATTCAATACATCATTAGGAATCTCCACGAACTTGGTCACGAAGTGAGACACATCGCCAACGGTAAGTCCCGCATTACCAAAGCTCCTATGGCGATATTCTTTGTTGATATTGAGCCAGCACCAAACAACAAAAAAGTGTTCGAAGTCAAGAAACTCTGTAATGCTATGATTAATATAGAGCCTCCTAGACACTTTGACGACTTGGTACAATGTCATCGCCGCCAAGAATTCGGGTACACTCAACGTTTCTGCAACAAGCCATACCGGTGTGTGAAATTCGGCGAAGGCCACAAATCAACTGAATGCAGGAAAACAAGGGAAGCCCGTAAGACCTGCGTCCATTGCAATGAAAACCACACGGCTTCCTATAAAGGATGTAGGGAATATCAGACTACTTTTCAGAGAATTAATGCTGGGAGAAAAAAGCCAGTATCTCAGTACCAACCATCGGCACTTTCCGTACAGCAACAAGTCAACCCGGTCTGGCACTCCAGCAGCCGCTGCACGTATGCTAGCATAACTAGGGGTAACGTTACTTCCCAGCCAGAAATTCCTCTTGAAAATCCAAATACGGCTAGTAATGCAACGAATAGTGACTCCAGCTTCAGTGAAGAGAGAATCCTGAAACGTGTAGAGCTGATGATTCAAGAAATGGTAAACACGCTTACTGCCCAGTTCACCCACATGATCTTCAACGTCTTGTCTAAATCATGCAAGTAAATCTCAGGATGACTACATGGAATGCTAATGGCCTATGCAAGTATAGGCCAATTATAATAGAGCTCGTGGTGGTGCAACATTTCTAATCAAATCAACTTTAACATTTTCTGAACAAGTTTCGATTAGTCTTGACTGGTTCCAAGCTTCAGTAGTCAATGTATCAAGCCCTCTAGCAGACATTACTTTAGCAGCAGTTTATGCACCTCCTAGGTACCAGGTTTTGCAGTCGATGTTCCAGCAAGTCTTTGGTAGATTGGGCCAGAGATTTATAGCATGTGGTGATTTTAATGCGAAGCACACTTGGTGGGGTTCCAGACTTTGGAATCCAAGAGGAGTGGCTTTGTATAATTGTATGCGTACCACGCAACTCACTAGTCACTCCACAGGTGAACCAACATACTGGCCCACAGACCCGGAAAAGATCCCAGATCTATTGGATATTGCTCTCAGTAAAGGCATTGATCCCAAGAAAACCTCTACTGCACCTTTTCATGACCCCTGCTCTGATCACTCAGCCGTATTAGTCAATGTAGATATCCCCATTGATGTTGTACCCAGACCTGTTAAAATCGTTAGAAGAAACACCAACCTAAATCTATATCACTCTTGGCTTGAACACACAATTGACTCAGACACTCAGCTCAACTCTGGTACCGATATTGAACTTGCACGAAGCCGCAACCTACTCTACTCCTCCTCTCTCCCGAGTAACCCAGTATCCTAAACGCTACCTCCACCTCTGGTCTCCTGAAATTGTTAGCATGGTCCGAGAAAAGAGAAGACTGCGAAGAGTTTGGCACCTCAGTAGAAATCCGAGGGACAAAACGGTGCTCAACCGAGCAACAAAGAAGCTGACAGCAATGATTAACGAGGCAAAAAACAAGACAACTTCATATTTCATTGAAAAAGCTGAACCAGGGATTGCGGAACACAATCTATAGAGCGCGACAAGATACCTTCAAAGGCCAACAAAGAGAAAGGTGCCTCTTCAGAGTCATAGTGGTGCCTGGTGCATGTCCGGAGAAGACAAGGATCAAGAGTTTGCGAAGCACCTTGAAGCAACTTTAACTACGTTCAACTTCTGCTCTCCGGCTGATGAACAAGAGACAATCGAGTTTATTGACTCTGCATGTCAGATGGATATCCCAATACGCCCAGTAGGAATGAAATTGCTTGTCTAAAACCAAACAAATCTCCTGGGTATGATAAAGTAGATACTCTTGCCATCCGAGCCTTGCGCAACAAAGCGCTGTTGTTACTTGTTGCGATCTTTAATAGCATTTTGAGGCTCAGTCACTTCCCTGCGCAATAGAAGTGTGCTAAGATCATCATGATATCCAAACCAAGGAAGCCAGAGCACAAGCTAAGCTACCGCCCAATTAGCCTGCTAGCGATTATTTCGAAGATGTTTGAAAAAATATTCTTAAGTCGACTGCTAACGCTCCTGGATGATGGACGAATGATTCCCGATCACCAATTTGGCTTCAGGAGATTATACGGAACACCTGAGCAGTGTCACAGAGTGGTTCAACACATTTTGCAATCATTCGAACACAAAAGGTATTGTTCGGCTATCTTTCTCGACGTCCGTCAGGCGTTTGACAAAGTATGGCACCCAGCACCGTACTATCTGCTCTTCAAGGTGCTCTTTATACATTATACACTTCTGACCTTCCGACTCCAAGCGAAGGCAGTACAATGAAGGCTACATATGCTGATGACACAGCACTCCTAATATCGAACAGCGATCCAAGTGCTGCCTCACGATTTTGCAGTGTCATCTAAATCGATTAGAACTATGGCTTAAAAGAATAGAATCTGACATCTATTCATAGAGATCACACAATTGCAGTGGAACAAAAAAAAATAAAGTCTGTCAGACATTTTGTCTCCTAATATTGGACTCTAACACCAATAATGTAACATATTTCTATTTCTACAAAAATAATTCGGAATTAAAATGCGAAAAAATAGAGAAACACACGAAAAACATGTTGGATTCGGAAGAGACCGTGTTAAAATCAATAACGTGCTTTCAAAACAAGAAACGAAGAATGATGAGATTGAGTGTCTCTTTTTCTTCTCGTTGGCTATCTTTGGTCCGCTGTAAGGAACTTCAGCACCAATTTGGAGCATAGCTTTCACTACCACTTCGCACAACCATTATTAAACTCAGTAAATCAACATTCGACGATTGCTTTCGATGGAGCAGAGTTCCATATCACTTGACATGTAATTGTTATTCTTCATGCATTTATTTCTACTTCAATTATATTATGTCAAAATTCATTTTTAATGTATTATTCAACTCATCGTTGTCAATACCGGCGCGTAAAGCAATTTTGAAGTCGTACCGAATGAAGTTGCCGACGCCAACGCTCCTCAGCAGAGGCCCATTTGATCAATTCTGTTATTTTTTATTCGCATAAAATTTCATTCTCTGTGTCGTTTAATTTGGACGAAAATTCCGCTCCTCACTGATGTTAAACAGTTGTTTCCCTTGTCGGAAAGGATAAAGTTCGCTACATGAAGACCAATAAAGTCAACTTTTCTTATTTTCGAAACAATGAATAGCGATGAATTTAGAATTTAGAATTTAGATTAAACTTTTTTATGGGAGAAAACCCCGTTGAAATAAAAGCATAGCTTGATAAGTGTTATCCGAACTCTGCACAAGAAAAATTTATTGGTTTGATAAATGTAAGCGTGGTCGTACGAACACCGGTGATACTCCACTCCCAAATGAGGTGGTTATACCGGATAATATCAAAAGTCTTTGAAAATGCTGACTTTGAAGTGGGTGCCGCATGTATTAACACTGCAAACAAAAACGAGTTGATGATAAAAAAGATTGTTTTTTACGTGCTAGATCTAAATCGTCTGCCAGGTGAATGGACAGCAGTCGGTGAACCTCACCCAATGTAGCCACAATGGCCGCAGATTACTGGCAAGGTTATGACGTCCGTGGGTTGGGATGCACACGGTATTTTGTTTATCGACTGATTTGAAAAAGGCAAGACAATCAAATGCGATCGCTACAGGGTCCAACTGCATCGTTTGAACGAGGAAATTTCGGCGAAAAACGGAACCATGTGCAAAGCAAGAAATTGATCTTTCACCAACACAATGCACCGTGTCACAAGTCTTTGACTAAGATGACAAAATTTTACGAATTACACTTCGCATTGCTTTCGCACCCACTCTGTGTACCAGATTTGGCCCATAGTGACTTTTATCTCTTTGCAGACTTAAAAAATACTCGTCGGAAAGAGATTCGGCAATGAAGAGGTGGTCACCGAAACAAATGCCAAAAGCAAAGGCCCAAGATAATTCGTTCTTCGAGAAAGCTATAGAAATATTAGAGAACAGGTGCAATGATTATATGGCTCTTGAATTCAAACTGCGGTGTCATTACACTTACAACAATTAAAAAAATATGGGTTTGATTATTGCAGACGAAATTATCATATATCGGGCATAGGCATCATTCATCATATATCGGGCATATCAAAATCATTGAAGGCGACGAGCCGATACATTTCATATAGTACAGTGGGTTTTACACCAATACGGTTGGTGCGATACGGCGATTTTAAAGAAAGAAAAAAAATAGCTAGTTGCCCGCCCATTAATAGCAGCTTTGTTGAAGACGATTAGCTTCCACATCCAGCTTCTTCATATTTAGATCATAAAAATAGTTCGGTGGTTCACTGCAACAACGCAACAAGCGCCTACTTTAAAAACTGCATTAAATTTAATTACTCGAAATGGAGTAAGACGCTATATAAAGCTTTGCAAGAAGTATAGGCTAGGCCACTAATCTGTATTACAAGACTTTGGACTATTAATGTGAGCTAACCTACATTAAGATGGGCGAGATATTGGCAATAATATTGGTCATAATATTTTGTATGGGGCCCTTTAATCACAGACAGCGCAAGCGCACTCTGTGCACTTCGAGGAACCGCTGTCAAATATTTATTCGCCGACGCGGGAACGAATTACTAATTCCATGGGATAAATGATAAATCATCTATTAGTGGGAAAATATGTTGTCAAAAAAGGATCGATAGAGTGGATGGAAGATATTAGTTATGGAAACATATAATAATTTTTTTTCATTATTTGCTCCTTAGATGTAACTAAACTCTGTGTGTATGTACTCATCTTCTTATTATAATTATTGTGAAATTATTGGGTACAAATAAATGAATAAATAAATAAATAAATAATATAATAATTTTTCAGTATAAGCGAGCACATAAAAGGAGATTAGAAATTGGAGTGGGAAGCAGCAAAAGTAGTGACACTGTGCGATTCTTGCCACATTGTAAGCATTATTTTTTTGTTTGTTTTATTATTGCTTAACATTTCTATAACAATTTCTGATTGCATTCAACAATAAAAACAAAAATATAAAAAGAACCAATTATTTAAAAATGAAAATGGAGTCGCGATTAAGCTTATGAAGTAGACGGACGTACACGCATGGTCCGCTATCCAAGGCAATTGCCCTTTTCTACTAATTAGTGTAATATACCAATTAAAATTAGCATAGCCCCTCTGGCAATACGGTGAACATGGGCTTTGCATTTGCAACTGCACTATATATTTACCCTAACTGTATTTATATTATATTATATTTTTCCGCAAGTGTTTTTGTAGTTTGTCTTAATTTATCGCGTTCTTCTCTCTGTGTTTGTTATTTATGCAGCTATGCAAAGTGACAATAAAATAAATAACGGCAATGTACCGTGCGCTACTGACGTAGGCTCAGACCTCTGCACTACAGTTAGCAATAACAACAATAAGTATTTGCTTATGAATTCTGGTCTCGATTATCAAGTAGTTGTTAGTCAGTTTCAGTCAAAGAGACAAAAACGTAAATCTTCCCCAACGGTGAGCCCAAAACGCAAAAGCAATAAACTTGACAACAACGATTATGCCCATGCCCAGACTAATGTATATAATAATCGGTTTGAGATTCTCTCTACAGAAAATGATGATATTGAGCCAATTGAGGTGGACTCCGATGTAACACTCGAAGCACCCCCTGAACGGCGAAAAGCCGCATTAAAGGGAAAATCATTACGCCAAACTGCGAGCAGGACCGCTTCCTCAGTTGAAAATCCTCAAATCGAGCAACCAAGGCTTCTTAAATCGCCACCAATCTCTCTCCCTAGAATAACAAATCTACCAATGATTCTAAGCCTGCTAGAGACAGTCACCGACCTAAATAACGTAGAAACTAGAACATCAGTGGGTGGTGTAACTAGGCTCTACGGTAAAGATAGCAACACCTTTAGAGCTATGCAGGCTCTGCTCGAACTGAAACGCGTAGAATTTTACACCTACCAACTGATACCAATTACAGAAATTCTGATCTGGAACGCAAATGGCGTCTCCAAAAAACTTCATGAAGTAGAATGCTTCTCGCAAACCAACAACATTGACATTATTCTCCTTAGCGAAACTCGACTGCTGGGAAATTCTGCCCCTAAAATTCACGGATACATCTCCTACACAGCAAATCACCCGACCGCTACACGTGGCAAGTGTGGCGCCGCCATCTTAATTAAAAACAACCTCCAACACTTCCCCTCACAGCCTGTTCGCTTTAATGAAGTTCAAATTCCGTCAGCCAATGCCCTAACTGCTATCGGCCACATCGAGTTCTTCTCCATTTACTGCCCTCCTCACTTTAACTGGTGTAGCAACGATTTTGCAGCTCTTGTGGAGAACCGTAACAGAAAGTTCCTTGTTGGTGGTGACTGGAACGCGAACATAGGCTCTGGGGCGACCAGCGGTGCAACAAAAGAGGAAAGGAACTAGCGGACTTAATTTTATCCTCGAACGTGGATGTTCTGGGCACTGGCAGCCCAACCAGGTTTCCCAATCGGGTAAATAACAACTCAAGCTGCTTAGACTTTGCCATTTACCGAAATATTCCCCAATCGAAGCTTCACATTGAGAGTCAATTAGACTTGGACTCCGACCATCTCCCTCTGATCGTTACGCTGGATTATGCTGCAACATATTTCCCTTCAGTCGACAGGCTTATCGACCGCCAGACTAATTTGAAAAAATTTAAGAGCCACCTAGGCGACACCCTTTATCCTGATATGGAACTTAATTCTGGGCCAGATATCGATGATGCTCTGGAAATCTTCACTAGAAAGGTCCATGAAGCTGCCTCAAACGCCCGCCAGAGAATCACAAGGCCGCATAAGTCCAACAACAGCGATAAGATCCTTACTCCAGAACTGCGTGCCCTCCTGTCGAATAAACGGAAGCTACGAAAAGTCTACATCCGAACAAAACACCCTACCGACAAAACAAACCGGCATAGGGCAAACTCGCAGCTCAAAGAAGCTCTTAGCAAACATCGTGCCGCCTACCTTGACAACATGCTCGCTAAAATGGAGCCTAATAACAATGCGTCTTTCCCTCTATGGAAGGCAACACGGAATGCTAAGCGGCAGCCGATTCGGATAGCCCCCCTGAAAGACTCCGATGCTGAGCAGGCAAACACCTTCGCCGTACATCTTTCTGAGAGATTCAGACCACTAGAAATAGCTTCTCCAGAAGACGTAAGTGACATCAAAGCCCAACTATCGTCCCCGCTGATGGACTCCCCTATCACCCCTTTCACTGTGCCAGAAGTTGAAAGTTCAATAAGGAGCCTCAAGGCCAACAAATCTCCCGGTCACGACAGGATATGTAACAGAACTTTGAAGTGCCTTCCCAAGAATGCGCTCCTCTTTCACGCGATGATCTTCAACGCGATTCTAAGAGTACAGCATTTCCCTACTGCGTGGAAGCCTGCCATCGTTACAGTGATCCATAAGCCTGGTAAGCCAGAAAGCGATCTCGCTTCCTATAGGCCAATCAGTCTCCTGCCTTCGATCTCGAAGGTTTTGGGAATGACTGCTTGCCACCAGGTTGATGTTTAACGTGGAGTCCCGCGGACTCATCCCCGAACATCAGTTCGGTTTCCGCGCGGACCATAGCACTACTGAACAACTCCACAGGGCCGTAAACCATATTCTTATGGCATTTGACGCAAAACAGTTTTGTAATGCTGTTTTATCGACTTCGAGCAGGCGTTCGACCGAGTATGGCACCTTGGGCTTCTAGCGAAGGTTAAGTCCGCCCTAACATCACCCTACTTTGGCCTCATCCAATCCTACCTAGAGGGACGCACTTTTTGCGTTAAGACCCGAAGCGGGCTATCAGCCGCACACCCGGTCATGGCGGGAGTACCACAGGGCAATGTGCTTGGCCCAATTCTCTTCTCTATATTTTCTGCGAATATCCCAGTTCCTCACGCTGATGAGATGGGCATAGATGGCGATAAGATGTTGTTAGCCTCTTACGCTGACGACGTGGGTGTCTTTTACTCCTTCCACTGTGTACGAAGCCGCTGACGAAATTCAAGAATACCCCCATCATTTAGAGACATGGGCAAAATGATGGAATATCAAAATAAATAGCTCAAAATGCACCAACGTCTGCTTTACCTTGAGAAGAAGCTCTCCACCGTCTGTATATCTCTGTGGCGACATACTCCTCCAAACCAACACAATAAAATACTTGGGTCTAATCCTTGACCAGAAGCTCACATTTAACAAACACATCTCTTCTGTAATACACTCTTGTCGCAGCAAGATCATTAGGCTACACTGGCTGTTAAACAAAAGAAGCTCACTATCTCTCTCTAACAAACGGACAGTCTACGTACAAATAATTATCCCTAAATGGAGATACGGCATAGAGATCTGGCGAATCGCGGCAAAGTCTTAGAAGAACAGAGTGCAAGTCCTGCAAAACAAGACTCTGCGACTAATGGCTGGTTGTCCCTGGTACGTCAAAAGCTCAACCCTGCACAGAGACCTGGCCATACCTTTTAAATTTAAGTAATCCTAAACCTGACAAATAATTAATGTATACGTTTAATTGTATTTGAATAATTGCTCAAACCAGGCGATAAGTTATGACATAGATGCAAAGCACATCATAAGGCACAATGCGCACGGTTTGGTGCTTAATAAATAAAATATTAAAAAAAAAAAAGAACTGTTTTTTCTGTTTTTGAATGAGGGGGTCATAGCAGGGGATTGGCCTGCTGCTGTCGAGTACAGCCGATGGGGCTTTTATCATTGGTTTGATGAACGAAGCCTTTCCTTATATTTTTGATGAACCTGACTCGACAACATGACAAAATGGTTTTCGGGCCACATGACCGAATTTTGGTTCGATGGAGGAGGCGGGATGAATAATAATTATTAATGTAATTTATTACTTAAATTAATAAATCAATTAATTTATTTATTGGGAGTAGGAATTGAATTATTTTTAATGCTGAATAACGTGTCGGCTGTTGCAGAAGCTACAGGTGTTGTATAGAATAATGAAATTGCGTAAACACTTCCGTAATGTCGTATTCTAGCATTGCACATTCAGTCATAATTCCCTTACTTAATTTTTTGTTAAGCTTTTTGCTCATTGTGAATTAAAAATTGACAAGTTCGTTCATAATTTAGTTATTGCGCTGACTAAAAATCAATCCAGTTAGTGGATCAATCAAATATTTTTTGCTTGTAAACAAAGAAATAAACACGCCTATATTAGGCGATATTAGTTGCTTTAAAAGTATAATGTAATAATATTTACTTATATAATTGATATGAGTATGTATACCAGAAAACTTCTCTAGCGCACATTTCACAAAGCACTCCATTCAGAAAAGAGGCTTAGCGGTGAACTTATTTTACAACTGTGTGAGTTCGTAGATATAATAAATAAAAAAAAATTAATTAAAGGTACGACATCACGATATCAGTTCTCGCCGTTCGAGGTTTGGCTATAAGTCAATTTTAATTAACAAGAATATAATTTCCACTGTGTTTCCCTATAACTTAATTAGTTTTTAGATTGTTGGTTTGAGTTAACCATTACGAGTATATAAAGTGTTCTGCAAACAACTTTATATGTATAACCATTGAAAGAAGAGAATTGACATAGAAGACATAGTAAGAGTCAGAATGGTAAACTCTTGTATAGCATTATTGACTCAATTAATTGCTTAATTAATGCCATTGACTGTAAGGTTTAGTTGGCATATAATATCGACTAATGGAAGAAATGAACCGATATTCTGAATGAAGATCATCTTGAATTGTTCCACCAGTTTCATATAAATTTACAGAATTTGCAGAAGCTCACTTTAGGCTAAATCATCCATGAAGTATTTAATTTGTTGCTTTAAGTGAACTTTCTACTAATTTGGGAAATAAACCTCTGAAAGAAAGGCTTATATTGCGCAAGCTTATTAAATATTTTAGTTAATGGTGTGTTTGTTAAGGATTATGTACTTATTTGACTCTCTCGTTCGATTCAGTTTACCATTTGAAGGTAAGTTTACCATCGTTTTCCAAAATCATGGTAAACCAAAATCAAATTTGATATAGCATAACTTCACTACACACCTCCCGTCACAAATTTTGACACAGCTTGAGCAAATTGCTTTTCAATGTTTTTTAAAATTTTGGGTTATCTCACAATATAATAAACAATAAGAGAAGTCAATCAATGTGTCTGCTTTACGCGCTGCGTAAGCATTTTGTTCATTTTTGGTTTATTCTCTTTATTTTTTAACATTTTTTATTTTTAATATTTTTAAGACAACATCAACGAAAGTGCTGGCGATGACTTTGAATGAGCGATCGAGTTATTACTCGTCAAACCACTTTCTTGATCGATTCGATTGTGCCCTGCAGAACTTTCACAGATTTCGTATAAAAAGTTGAGAAACAATTCAAGTCAATTCATTCGGCCGTATTCATTCAAAAATATCAAGACGATCAACCGCAGCCCCTAGGTGTAGCGCGAAAACAACTCCAACTCAAATCTTCTCTATGAGTGAACTGCAAAAATAAAAGAAGAAGAACAAATTCAGAAAACACCAAAAATGCATTTTTTATTAGTTTTGACGTCCTTAAACATGGTGTTGCAATGTATTGAAGGATATCCAAGCCAGCAGCAACAATACGCTGTTTTTGGCAGCAGCAACCAGCACAACTTTCATCCCGATTCGCCGTGCGCAGCTTTGATACAAGCACAATCACAGGAGCGGATTGTGAACCGACCGACCAAGTTGAGTACTGAAGGCATGGAGACATCCAGTAATACACACAACTGGAACGTTGCGTCACAGCATGTTGCTGCAGAGAAGTATCAATACCATACGCAACAACTGCAACAAAACCCACTTGGAGTTATTGAAGGCTTAAGTGCGCCACCAATATCAGCCGCACAACAAACTAATACTCAACCACCACCGTCTTTCCCATTCAATAACTTCGTAAATAACCAAAACAAGCTACACGAAACAATTGCCTTGCATAACTACCAAAAAGGACAGTACGCAACACAAAGCCAGCCCATTTATAACACGGCCATCTTCCATCCGAACGCCGCTACGATTGCCGGTGACTTTGTAATGCCTACAAACAACCATCAACAAAATGCAGCCTCGTACGCCAGTTCCTATAGCCACAGCACATTCGGTGGTCAGACGGATGCAATCCGTGCTAACAATCCAATAGGGGGTGCCTTCCACGGTAGCGCTGATGGTGCTTTTAACAATCTTGTCTCGCAGAATGCGCAGCACGCGTTGCGTGATCAGCTCGGTCAAGTAATACAGGAGACATTTGCACATACGCCACTCGATCCGAGTTTTGAAAAGCACATATACGTGCATGTGCCACCGGAGGATCTCGAAGGGGATAGTAAAAGCGAATTGGCTACGAGTTCAGTGCCGGTTAAGGTGCAAAAGCATTATAATATTGTCTTCATTAAGGCACCCACTACCAGTACGAGTAACTTTGTGCTGCCTCAAGTGGCAGCGCCGAGCAACGAGAAGACCCTAATTTATGTACTTGTCAAGAAGCCGAACGATGCGGAGGCGTTGCAAGAGCTGCAGCTGCAACAGACCCCGACAAAGACCAGCGCACCTGAAGTGTACTTCATTAAATACAAAACGCGCACCGATGTGGAAGGCAAACCTCTGGAAAATGGTACATAGTCGGCATGACGATTACTACAAATCCCACGATAAAAAATAATATTAAAAATTCATTTGCAGATTTCGTTGGGGCCAACAGCGCTTCGGGTGCGAAGGAAACCAGTTTGACGGGTACAGCGACAACGACGCTTTCTCAGCATCACAGCGCGTATGGTGTGCCACTGAATTAATCATTTATTTATTTCCTTTATTTATTTATTACAATATTTATTTCAATAATTCAAAAAAAAAAAAAGAAGAAGAAAAAACATCATGCGAAACAGTCGGAGTATTTCGGCTGTGCCAAAGATTTAGTACTCAAAGTTTGGTTGATTGAGGAGTAGATGTAGTCATTTAGTCGAAGTACATACATGTTGAAGCAATCAAGCATTTAAATTATTTTATGCAAATGTTTGTGTTAATGAATATCATTTCAATTTAATTTTATTAAACTTGATTTCGTATTCTATATAGTTTGCTTATCTTACATAAGAATTATACAAACTTAGCCTAGGGACTAGAACTATAAAAGTCGGTATTTAAAAAGGCTAATATTTCAATTAGCTTGTAAAGTACCGATCAACAAGTTACGTGAGATATTTGAGAGATTTTTCGTCTATCATGCAAATATAAGACCTTTCATGTAGTTGAGTTATTTTGCGCCCTTTAAAGTTTTTGGCGGTGACAGCTGCACAGTCACCAGAGCATAATGGGAACAAAAGTAGATTGTTACTTTGTTTTTTATTGACAATTGTGACTTCCTATTCAGAAAATTATATAGAATACGCCTAGTTTCATTTATCTTATCTAGTATCCTGCTAATATGACAACCAACCGTTAGTGTGGTATCGAGCAATATGACGGGATACTTAGTGTTTGTTCCCTATCCAACAGAGTTTAGGTTAGGCTGTAGGTTTGTGTCAGGCAAATTGCAGGCAGTACGCTTGTGCAAGAAGAATATTGAATTGGTTTTTTGGACATTAACTTTATATTTTCTATTTGTAGAACTAGTTAGCAAGGGAGTTCAAGTCTGACTCCCGGTTACTCTCAATTTCGCTGTAGCTAGAGCCGGAGCAATAGAGAGCAGTGTCATCAGCGAAAATTATGGTATTGCATTGGTCAAGCGTTGGGATGTCGTGTGTAGAGGTTACAAAGAGTAGAGCCTAAAACCTAACACCGAGGGACACCTGTGATTAGTGATTATTTTGTTTTTTGATCTAACACCGTCAATTTCAAAATCCCAGAAATATCTATTGGATAAGAATATATTTATTATGTTAACTATATATGAGGAGGCGCAAGAGTTTTTTAGTTTATAAAATAGGCCCGGTTAATTTTAATTAACAGATGAATATGACTAAGTTTTGCTCTAAATCAAACTGTGTTGGCGTAATTATATTTTTACTTTCAATATAATTATTTATCTTAGCTTTTAAGATACGCTCAAAGATTTTTGAGAACCCGCATACTATGCTGATAGTGCGATAGTTGTCGGGATTATCAGGGTTTTTGAGATTGTCACTATTTTAGCCATTTTCCATTTGAGTGGAAAATAACCGATGGACAGGCAATGGTTGAAAACGAAAGCCAATAAGTTAAAACTGCGTTGGGGGAGATTTTTTACGCAGATATTACTTATAACACTGCGTCTGGTGACTTTTTGCTTTTAAGGAAACGAACAACGTGTTTAGCATTCGCACTCGTAATTTCTTGATGATTTGTAAATTCATCAGTTGACAGAGAACTGAGAGGTTGAGGTGGTTAACTAGTGCGATGGTGTCTGAATCAGAAAAGGAGTCAATTAGGTAATGCTTTTCACAAAAACTTAACTTAATAGTTCACATTCTTGCTCCATAGTACTGTAAACTTTGTTACTATGCTAGAAATTTGGGACGAATTGCTTTTTATTCCTTACTATTTTGGTAAATTTCCAAAAGGGTTAGGAATTGGTGTCGAGACCTGATAATTTCTTGTTCCAGTTGGCGTTGTTGGGAGCAAACATTTCTAATTTTATTTGTCAATTGAGATGATTTAATTTGTCTTTAAAGATTGGTAGCTTAGAATGCATCCAGTGCCTTTGAACCAATTTTCTTATCGGGGATGTTGGGCATTAAAGAGTATACATTAGTATAGAGTTTACATTTCTCCCTTAAAAATGGACGGCAGATACGAGACGTTTAACAGAATACATTGTATATTTCTACTCTATTATTGTCCGCTCAACTTATGTAGCGTAACATATATTGCTCCTGGTTTGCTTAAGCTAAATAGCAAAGAAACCGACGGAAAACGCGAATATATTCAAATCGACTTTAATAAGTAAGAACTAATATTTTATAAAAATAATTCTAAAGTCATCACAAATTAATGAAAAGTCCATAAATTTAAAAATAAAATAATAAAAAATTAATAAACCTTTTTTCTTATTTTATTTATTATAAAGCGGAAATCAGGGGTCATAATGCCCTACAATGCGCTTTGTATGAATATTTCTTTGTTTTGACTTTGTCAATGTATATACACTCCGTGTCAAAATTAGAGTCGCACACGAAAATTTCTAATAAGTTTCATTGGGGGTGTCGAAGCCAAAATTTTTTTTTTTACTGTTAGACACATGTATTGAACTTATTTTTTGATAAACACAACAAAAACAACTATCTATATCTATAAAATTGGAAGTATGTTTGTCTGTATGTATGTTAATCCGTTATTGACGCCGAAACCGCTTGACCGATTCTGATTATAATTTCAGGGAATCTCTATAATAGCCGTAAGAAGGTAACTGTGAAGATTGGTTCGAAAAAATCGTTGAATTCGCTAAATATTAAGTCCAACTCAATTTTCGGATGCTTCTCAAATTGTACAGATACAAATAAAACACAAAAACAAAGCAGCATCTGAGAATTGAGTTTTCAGCAGTAGACAGATCCAGAGCTACTGAAACATCCAAAGAGCTAGACGCACGCGAAGGCAGCAACACCCCGGGTCCTTGTTAGTGAAATATGAAATATGATTTTCGGAAGTTACTTTTCAACCAACCTAATATATAACGCGGTAAATTTAAATAGCCATTTGATTATCAAATTGCCCCTCTAAAATTATGCCTCTTAGAAGAACATTCTTTTGAACGAATGCATACACTGAAATTCCTAGTTTACCAAATCTAGCCATTTCTTCTTCTTCTTAGGCGGCGCTACAGTCCGGGGTGGACCTGGGCCTCAACCAATACGCCTCTCCAGTTAGCGCGATCTTTGGCTAACTGCCTCCAGTTGCGCACTCCAAGTTGGTTGAGGTCCCCTTCCACTTGTGCGCGCCACCTAAGGCGAGGTCTTCCTCTACTGCGTTGTCCCTCCGGGTTGGAATCGAAGACTCTTCGGGCCGGAGCGTTGGTGTCCATTCGCTCTACATGTCCCAGCCATCTTAGACGACTGATGCGTATTTTTTTGACCAGGGCGATGTCGCTGTACAGCTCGTAGAGTTCGCTGTTAAATCTCCTCCTCCAAAACCCGTCAACGCAAACGGGACCGAAAATCACTCGAAGAATTTTTCGTTCGAAACGACCAAGGAGATCTTCATCCGCCTTTGACAGCGTCCATGCTTCTGCACCATATAGCAGGACTGGGATGATGAGGGTCTTATATAGAGTCTCCTTAGTGTTTCTCGACAAGGCCTTATTAATCAGTTGCCTTCTTAGGCCGAAGTAACAGCGGTTGGCAAGAGTGATTCTTCGTTTGATTTCCGAGGTGATATCGTTTTCTGAATTTATAGCGGAACCGAGGTAGACAAAGTCCCTAACTACCTCAAAATTATAGCTGTCTACTGTGACGTTCTGTCCGATTCGTCGATGTTGTGTGTCCCTTCTTGTTGACAGCATATATTTTGTTTTGCCCTCGTTTACCACTAAACCCATTTTTGCCGCTTCCGTACTGATACTTGCAAACGCGCCAGTGACAGCTCGCTGTGTTCTGCCAATAATGTCAATATCGTCCGCGTATGCAAGCAGTTGCACAGACTTTTGGAAAATTGTGCCTCTGGTGTTGGCTTGTGAGTTGCGCACAATTTTCTCAAGAATGATGTTAAAGAAGTCACATGACAGCGCATCACCTTGTCTAGATCCTTTTTTGACATCAAAGGTCTCGGTGAGATTGTTTCCGACCTTAATGGAGCAGCGAGAATTCTCCATTGTCATTCTGCACAATCTGACGAGTTTGGCAGGGATGCCAAAACTAGACATGGCTCTGTATAGCTCGTCTCTATAAATGCTGTCATATGCGGCCTTAAAATCGATGAACAGATGGTGGGTATCGATTTGGACTTCTTGCGTTTTCTCCAGGATCTACCGTAGTGTGAATATTTGGTCGGCTGTGGACTTACCGGGCCTAAAACCGCACTGATAGGGTCCAATCAGTTCGTTGACAAATGGCTTCAGGCGTTCACACAGTACAGCAGAGAGGATCTTATAGGCGATATTAAGGAGACTGATACCCCTATAGTTGGCGCAGTTTAGAGGGTCTCCTTTCTTATAGTTAGGGCAAACAATGCTGAGGTTCCATTCATCAGGCATACTTTCTTCCGACCAAATCATGGAGACAAGTTGGTGTATGCACTCTACCAAGTCATCTCCCGCTGCTTTGAAGAGCTCGGCAGGTAAGCCATCTGGTCCAGCAGCCTTGTTGGACTTCAGCTTGGATATTGCTATCCTCACTTCATTTTGGTCAGGTGGACGGAAATCTTGGCTTTCATCGTCCAGATTGAATGGATCGTTCTGCCTGACAGCGGGATCTTGGTCGTCTTCGCCGTTTAGCAGTCTGCAGAAATGGTTTTTCCATGTCCTCCTCAGCACCGACTGTGATTCCACTACAAGGTTCCCTTGTTCATCTCTACAGGCTTCTGTTCGGGTTTTGTTGCCATGACACGTTCTTTTTACCTTTTGGTAAAACTTCCGAACATTATTCCTGGAGTAACATCTCTCTATTTCCTCGATCGCGCGCTTCTCATGCTCTTTCTTTTTCTTTCGGAGAAGCCGGTGTTCTTCCCTCCTCTTTTGCTCGTAGAGCTCACGAGCTGCTCTCGTCCTTCTGTGCAGCGCCGCTTCGTAGGCACGTTGTTTTGCTGCATGCGCTTGCCGGCATTCTTCATCAAACCAGGGGTTTCGAGGGGGTGGTTTGGTGAAACCAAGCACATCAGTTGCGGCGTTTCTGATGGCTTCTTGGCATCTATGCCACTGGTCTTCAGCACTTGATGCTGGCTGCATAGGACTTCTCGAGAGGTTGAGGGACACGCGATCGGCAAAGTTTCTGGCGGTCTGTTGCGTTTGTAGCCGTTCAACGTTGAATCTCCTCACAGTATTTCCTTGTTGTTGTGGTGTCTGGGATATCCGCATTCGTACCTTGGCTACAACAAGGTAGTGGTCCGAGTCTATGTTGGCCGCTCGGAAGGTGCGGACATCTAGAATACTGGAGAAGTGCCTTGCGTCGATCGCAACATGGTCAATTTGATTGACAGTTTGATGATCCGGTGACCGCCATGTTCCTTTGTGAATATTGAGGTGGGGAAACCGTGTGCTAGCTATAGTAACATTACGTCCCGCCGCAAAGTCAATTAGCCTTAGTCCGTTTCCAGACGTCTTGTCGTGTAGGCTGTGCTTTCCGATTGTGCTACCAAAGATATCCTCCTTGCCTATTTTGGCGTTAAAATCTCCAAGGACGATTTTAACGTCATATTTAGGACATTGCTCATATGTTTGGTCGAGGAGCTCGTAGAAATATTCCTTGGTAGCATCGTCTTTTTCTTCTGTGGGGGCGTGAGCGCATATTAGGCTAATGTTGGCAAATTTAGCCTTGATGAGGATAGTTGCAATGTGTTCACTAACGTGTCGAAAGCTCAAGACTTCTTGCCTAAGTCTGCCGCTTACAACGAATCCACATCCAAATAGTCGCTGCTTCTGTTCCTTATAGCAATCACCGTAGTAGATGTCACAGTTTTTCATCCTTTTTTTGCCCGGCCCATCCCACCGCACTTCCTGGATAGCGGTGATATCTGCATTGTAGCAGCGTAGGGCCTCCGCTAATTGTTCGGCTGCGCGCGGTCTATTCAGGGTCCGAACATTCCACGTGCAGATCCGAAAGTCATTGTCCTTTTTTCGTTTTGCAGGGTCGTCAACAGTAAATCCGTCCGTCTCCGAGGCTATTGGTTGCTTCGCAACTGTCTCATTTTTCCGTGGTTGGGTAGTTAACCCCACGCACAACCCCCAACTTGGAGGACCAGGCCCTGAATTGACCCTAGGACAGCGGGTCGGAAACTCCGTTGCCAGTAACCCACTTCGGGGATATGAGTGCTGCCGTTGGCCCATAAAGGGTTCATCCGCCACCATCTCTATTTCAGCACCCTGACTAGTGCTGAAAAATCCTTACTGACCTTTGCTCCAAATATGTCAGAGTAGCTCATGCAAGGTATCTGCCATCTTGACTGTTGACACCACCGTTGATCCAATCTCGTGGATTCATTCGCTGTATGCCCTCTTTCTGAGGGGCTCATGTAAGACCTCTGAGACTCGATCAGGCGGTCAATCCGACAGAGCATTATAGTGTTGCTATTTTCTTCGTGTTCAACACTCGCGCTTATAAGTTTAGCAAGTCATGCCCGGAAGGACAAGACCAGTATCCGGTGGCTACCACGAGGAGGTAAAATAAGCACAATTGATGTGTATGAACCAGTTGCAACGCCTGGGCATCGCCAAGTTGACGCCAATCAGTGTCTACCCTATTCATAAATCACCCAACCACCACCAGGTCTCTAGCCATTTGCATGTATAAATAACACACTTTCTGTCTTTCTTTAGTGAATAATTTCGCAAGCCCTCATTTTTACCGAATAATAGTCGCTCAACCATATCACAACCGTTTATCGCTTATAGATAACAGCAGTAAGGCGAAGAAGTTTATTATTGAGCTCAGAAATCATATTTTGGAGATGTGACACCTTCTTTACAGTGGCTAAAATGACACTTGAAAATGAAGTTCCCTTCAGAATTGCTGTCTTCAGGTTGTCTAATAATGTAAGATGACAAGAAGAGACTTTTAGGTGAATAAATCCAACTTAATCTTCTTTTTATCTCGTATTCTCATAGCTTGTATTCCAAATGTTGTGTAAAAAGTCTGCAATCATTTTTATATCTACATTTAATGTTTGCTAAAAATCTACATTTAGTGCCAACCAAAGTAAATCTAATACACTTAATTCAACAAGTTAGATGAGGTTAAGTAATTTGACAGCCGGCTTATTTCCAAACTTATGTTTACGCAAAGCATTTGTATTTAGTCTAAGCAATCCAAGAATTCAGAAAACCTTAGCGGAATTCAGATTTCAATTCCAATACTAAAAGAAGACCCACTCTTCCTACAGCGCGGACAAGAATGCCAAAACAGATTGCTAACCATCTACTGAATACGTTTCAATTATCATTGTCAAGATATTTATTTATTTAATTTATGCTTTATTAATACGATATAAAGTGTCACTTAAGCTAGTGAGTTACTTTAGTAACTTTACAGCTGATACTTAATCCTCTAATACATAATTTTGATTGAATAACATAAACATAAACATAGCGGGGGAAAAGGGGAAAACCCCACAAGAGGTATAACATAAAATTACCTTACAACTAACTTATAAACTAAAGGACCGTTACTTGATTGTACTAACGTAGGAGTTAGTGTAGAGAAGTACTGGTCAGCACAAGTTTAGTGCAAAATGAGGATTTCTTAGATTAAACGCAGTTTTTGCTAAAGAGATTTTTTTAATGACCATCTTAACACCTGCTACTTCATGAAGTAGTAATGTTGGGTAGTAGAAAGGTAGATCTAGAATCATTTTTAAAACCCTGTGTTGAGCGATTTGCAACTTAGATTGGTGGGTATGGGTACAGTCTCCCCACACCACCGAGCAATATAACAAAATGGGTACCAAGATAGACTTAAATATTATTAGTTTGTTATGGACGGATAGCTTAGACCTACGGTTGATGAATGGATAGAGTATACGGATCATTTTATTTACCTTTTCAAGAGTTATGTTAACATGTTGCTTGTAGATGAGTTTAGTATCAAGGTAGACCCCAAGTTATATAAGTTTGTTCTCATAGTATATATTTTCATTATTAAGTATTAGGTTGGTGTGCGGTAGAAAACAGGCCTTTCGCTTTTTTGAAAAGAAAATGGCTTTAGTCTTACTTGCGTTCAGTTGAATCTTCCAACGTCTAAAATAACTAGAAAGGATGCATAATGCGTCCTGTAATTCGGAATGAATGCCGTTATAAACATCGCCTGAGCAGAAAACTGCGGTGTCATCTGAGAATACTGAAGCCACACATTTTTCGAACGTTGGTATATCATGTGTGTATATGATGTATAAGATAGGGCCTAGAACGGAACCCTGCGGCACATCTGCGCAAATATGTTTACTAACGGATACCGTGCCGTCAATAACGACGCTAAAATATCTATAACATAAGAAACTTCGAATTAGCTTGATTAGATATACTGGAGTTTGGGTGATTACTAATTTGTGAACTAGGCCACCATGCCATACCGTGTCGAAGGTTGCTGAACGTCTAAGGTTATCATATTTACCGAGTGTTTTTCGCTGATTTCATTTTTTACAAAGTGAATGAATGCAACTGAAATTAGCCCTAAATCCAAACTGAACCGGAGGCAGGATGTTGTTGGCTGCTAAAAGCACATTAAGACTAGCTTTCAATATACTCCCAAATATTTTAGAGAAATCACACAGCAGACTGAATGGGCGGTAGTTTATTGGTGAATCAGGAGGTTTGCCCGGCTTTGGTATAGCCACAATTTTAGCGACTTTCCAAGCAGTTGGAAAATATTCTAGTTTAGCGCATAGATTTAGAAGGTAAATCGAGCAAGGTAGGCCAAAGTTATTTTAGGAAGATTAGCAAGACACGCAGTGGGTATTTGCTCTGGGCCAGGGGATTTTTTCTTCTTGAGAGAACGAATCACTTCCTGAATTTTATCAAGGGAAAATGATGAATAATGCTAGGTAAATTAGTGTTAACATAGTTTTCTATAACTATAATTGAATTTTCCACTAGTGCGACAGTATTTGAATCGGATAGCGATTCAGTCAGGTGGTGCTTTATTTCAAAAATTTCGGCGAAGTTATTAGATTTTTGTTCTCTAGTTCTAGTTCTAGTTTTGATCATTGTAGCGAAAGCTGGGGATAAAATGCTGCTTGTTTTTTATTACTTTAGCAATTTTCCAAAACGCTTTAGTTCCCAAATTAGCAAGTTTAGAGTTTTAACTAACTAACACCGTTAAGGTGATTTAACCTGTCTTTAAAAATTAATTGCCTTGTTCCTATCCACTGTCTTTGTGTATCGTTCCTGATTGTCATTAAGTCAGTAATGAATGCAGGCAGCTTGAAGATGCGCTGCTTCTTTGGCTTTCTAGGAACAGCAAGGTTCATAGCATCGATAACATCTGATTTTAGATTGTCTACCAATTTGTCAATCATATCGGTCGTATCATCTTGAATCGGAGGATCATCTTGAATGTGCATTCTTCTCTGAGAAGCAATTGAAAGGAAGTGCTTACACTTCCTCCAATCGGCTTTGTCAAACTGCAAATACGATTCAGTCGCATTATTGGTGTGGGAAGTTAACTTGCAGAAAACTGGAAGGTGGTCAGAAAATAAATCGTTGAAAACAATCGGTTCAGCAAGGCGTTGAGGAGAGTTGGTGATAAACAAATCTAAGGTAGACGGATGAGCTTTATGATTATGATGGTATGTAATTGGAATCGTTTGGATATACTATGACAAACCTTCCATGAGAGGATAACTCTTGCAAAGGACTGCCCCAACAGTTCGCACTAGAAAAATTCCATGCACGATTCCTGCAGTTTAAGTCGCCGCCTATGATGTAGCTTCCGTCATTGCGCGAAAACTATAGCAGGTCGGACTTGAACATAACTTTTTTGTGGTTACTATTACCGGAAGAGTTACAAGAGGCTATACGGCATTTGGCAAATGTCTCAGGAAAATAGGCTGCATTAATTTTAAATGAGTTAACTGCATTAATATTTATATGCACTACAATATTTTCTATTATATGAGTATTAATGTTAACAAGCTGCTTGTGCCTAATAGTGTTTTTGATAATGATCGTGACGCCTCTATTGGCGTATCAGTCAGATCTGTATATGGTGCAATCAGCAAGAGTGAAACGATCTCTTGGCGTCAACCATATTTCACTGAGAAGGCAAATATCGATACTGTTTTGACTTTATTCCCAAAAGATTATTAGTATGTTCTTAGAGCTAACAATATATTTGTTTTATACAGAATTTAGCTATACAATGTGGCTTTCTTCTGAATTATATCTTTCCTTATTATTATTACAATTCCATAAGATCATAAATTTAAATTTAGCAAGGAAAATTGGGAAGAGGAAAAAACCTTCGAGTAATGATGAACTTAAACTAACTAGACTATATTAGAATAGACCGAATCTTAATTTCATTAAACAGTGGTTAAGGTTTAAAAATCGATCGGACACAATAAAGTTTCTTTGGGCAAGAGCAATGTTTTCGTGAATATGCTTAGCGTTTGCTAATTCATGCAGACTAGCTGTAGATAAATAAAATATTAGATTTAGGATCACCCTAAAAATTTTATTTTGGACCGTTTGGAGCTTGTTTTTGTGACACTTGACACAGTCACCCCACACTACGAACCCATACAGCATTATCGGAAGAAAAATTGTTTTGTAGATGGTCATTTTATTTCGGATTGATAGTGCAGATTTACGATTGATAAAGGGGTAGAGGATGCAGGTAGTTTCATTAAGTTTGTCTATTATTTTGGCTACTTGTATATTAAATTTTAGCTTCGTGTCTAAGTGTAAACCAAGGTAAAATACCTTATTTTCTCATGGAACGCTATTTGAGTCAACTAGAAGGCTAGAGCTTGTTTGTAAAATATATTGCCTTCGTTTTAGAGGAATTTAATCTTTTTTCCAAATTCTGAAATAATTGGATAAATTATTAAGAGCAATTTGTAAATTATTTTTAATAGTGCTGAATTAACCATTCCTCTCAGAGAGAAAGCTATTGATGACTTTGAGGAGGTATAAAGGGAAGTGAGAGCGTTTCATTTTATATATTAAGCCCTTATGCCACACCGAATCGAAGGCAGCCTGCAAATCTAACGCCATCATACCAATGGATTTTTTGAGTAATAACTCCTGCTTGACGAACGTTTTGAGTCTGTTCAGTGGTTGGATACAACTAAGTTTTGTCCTGTAGCTTGGGAATAGCTATAACTATAACAATTTTCCATTTGCGTGGGAAATAACCAATACGGACAGAGTAGTTGAATATGTCAGAGAGATATTCGATTGCATTTTTTGGCAAGTTTTTAATACACACATTTGGTATGGAGTCTTGTCGTGGAGCTTTCTTATTTTTATGGGAGCGAATTATGTCCTGAATTTCAAGAGGGGAAAAGCTGGGAGTATTACAGTCTTGATTATTGCCTAGCTCATCATGTGAGCCATCTACTAGACTAACAAGGTTTGAACTAGAGAGTAAATCAGTTAAATTATGGTTTTGTTCAAAAATTAAAAAAAAAACTATGTTCACTTTTTCGTCCCTCGTAGAGTACACCTGATTATTATGATAGAAGATTGGGACGAACTGTTCTTTATTTTTGATTGCTTTAGTAATGTTCCAGAATAGTTTAGAACTATGATCAAGCTCGGATAGCTTATGATTTCAACTTTTGTTGTTAAATTAAAGAAGTTTAGCTTTGATACGGCGGTTTAGATGATTTAGTCTGGCCTTTAGAATTAGAAGCCTATATCTAGTCCACTGTCTTTGAGTGGTATTCCTATTGGTGATAAGGGCTATAATAAAAGTTGGTAATCTTTGGCAGTATTGTTTACTCCATTTCCTAGGCACGGTATGCTCAATCGTATCAATAATAGTGGAGGTTAATTTATCAACCATACTATCAATTATTTCAATACTGGGTTGGCTGTCAAAACTTGGCCTGTCTCTAAAAGCTGCGTTCTTTTGTATAATTTCCAATTTGCATTCGAGTACTGTAAATACGTATTATTTGTGTAAGGTATGTTATATTTTAAGTACGTGATAACTAGGAGGTGATCAGAGGAAAGACGGGTTCAGTCAAGGAGTTAGACGAATTTGTCAGAAAGAGGTCTAGGATTGAATGCTTCGGTTTGTGATTTGCCGGTATATAAGTTAGATCCTTTTTGTATAGTATTGAAAATCTACCGTAAGGTGCCAGTTCGTGGAGATTATTACCCCAACAGTTTATTCTGGAGCACTGGCGATTTCTGCAATTCAATTCACCAGCTACAATGTAGTTACCCTCTCTATGCGTGAGATTTTAATTAAATCAGTCTTAAACATATCTTTCTTGTGGTTATTGTTGTTTAATGCTATACAAGGATTAATAAGGCACTTTGCAGACTGTCCAGGGTAATAGACAGAAAAATTGTTGAAGGAAATTTGTGCATCCATAAATACCTGTAAGCCAATATTTTCAATTGGGTGTGTTTGCAGGCATGGGATTTGCCTATGCCTTATATCGTTTTTTGCAATAATAGCTACTCCACCACCCCTGCAAGAACAATGATCATTTCTATAAACGATATAATTTGGAATGGAAAACCTGTCAGTATTCATTAGCCAAGTTTTTTAGAAATTAAGCAAATAACAATTTGGTTTATAATTTTTGGAGCTCTAATCTTTTGTTACGAACGGCATGAGAGTTCCATGCCATAATAGTTAGTGAATTAGACAAATTACTTATTAGTATACACATACTTTATAGCTAGTTGGGACATTGCGTTAAATTGTTCTAATTTGCAAGTGAAGGCAACAAGTTTATCAATAAGCTCCGTCATGAGCGATCTAATTTCATCGAACGTGAAGAGATCGTTTGAAGGTTTAACCGATGTTGCTCTTTGATGCGTACCAGTAAGAGCATTCCTATATGTAAGAGAAGTCGAAGAACTCTTTGCTGCGATGCCTGTATGATGATTAATATTACTAGAGGCAGCAGGCAAGTTAGACTTGAAAACATAACTGTTTGGTTTTGCTTGTTGAGTACCGTTTAGCGTGAGATTTGGAATGCCTCTACTTTTATTGTTGTTGTTTATGTGGCGCTGATCATTTACATTTGTTGTGAAGTTATTGTTGGATCTTTTTGCTTTTCGAAAACCGTTTTGCTCTCTCCTTTTTAGTAAGTTTTGGTACGAAATATGGCACGGGCAGCTTTGGTCGGTAGAGCGACACCCTCCCTGGCAGTGGGCACATAAATATGTATCACTGTTTGTACAAGTAGACGTAGGGTGTTGGCCAGCACAACGAGCACAGGATGTCTTGCCATTGCATTGTTTGGAACCATGGCCGAAAAGCTGGCAGTTGTGTTAATTTATTCGGCATCTTTGTCTTGAACTCCCAACGAATTTTTGTAGAGTTAATGCAGCTATAATTTTTACGCAGTTGCTGGACCGTAATGGATTTGTTTGCAAAGTAGACAACATACAGTATCACTTTATAGCCAGATGTAGTAGTTTTTTTCACAGTCTTCACATCAATGCACTGAAGGTCCAGTTGGATTATTGAGTTATTTATTTCTTTATTTCTAACAGCCCGAACGAATAATTTATTCGTTATTATTATAATTATTTATTCCTTAAAAGTCCCACCAAAACCAATACAAGTAGGTGGTGGGAATTGCAATAACAAAATTCATAAAAGAAACACGTCAAACCTATACATGTTCCTTTTTCGCTATCATTCCCACAACAATATCAATATAATCAAAATAAAAATGGGTGACGGCAATCAAAACAAACAAAACAAAGGTGATACACAGAAATTCCTTTCATGCTAATTCGCGCCAAATACACAAAATTGAGCAATACACAGTCCGACGGGGAACAGCACTTGCTTCGATTTCGCAACAGGCACCCGTATTTAAATTTCTGTTTGCCTGGTTACTTTGAGCTGCATACAATGTTTTCTTCGTATAATAAAAGAAACAACGCCATCATAAAAATTTGTTGTTTACATCTATTCTTGCCAACTAAATGTATAATAAGCGTAAAGAATAGCATATTGATGAATAAAACAAAGAACGACAATTTCAAAGGGGTCAAGTCAGTCAATAAAAAATGCGCGCGTTAGCAGAATGACGTTGCTAAACCGCGGCTGCGCTGCTACTTCGATGTTAATAGCAGAGAAGTAATATATTCGCATAGGTTCTACTTATTTGAAAAAAGCTCAAAAAGCTTTTGAGATAAATGTAACCTCTATATAAATGAATACTCTTTGTGTGGGCTCTTTTAGATCGTTACTGAGAAGAGCGTGCTTGATGTCATGAGTTGACTTCACGTGTTGTCGATTGGCGGTTCTAACGAGCTGGAAAGTTGTCATTGGAGTTTATGTTATTGTAAGAAGCGTTGTTGTTGCGTTTGGTCGCCTGTTTATAATGTGGTGCTCTTTTTGCAGTACATCAATATAAAAAGCGCGACACGGCACGATGGATCAGTGGAGGGGTGATCACCTTTACAGTTTGCACCTTGGAAGGCATCAGTGGCTATGCACGAAGAGGTATGGTGTTGTTCAGCGCAGCGGTCACATAAAGTATTGACATGACAACTCTTGGAGCCATGACCAAAGAATTGGCAGTTGTAGCATTGAGTAATCTTTGCAGATGACTTGGACTTAAACTCCCAGCGAACTTTGGTGTGATTAATACAGGAATTCTCCTTACGTAATTGCTGAAGCGTTATAGATTTAGTTTTAAAATATACGACATGCAATAGTATTTTGTAGCCATTACGAGTTGTTTTAGCCACTGTTTTCACATCAATACATTGATGGCCTAGACTATTGAGCATGGATTTGATCTCTTCGTTGGGTAGTTTGTCCATACCAGACAATACTGCTTTGTAGGGTTTAGTCTCTCTATTATCATAAGTGAAAGGTTCTACGCTTAGTCTTCTAAGCTCATGGCATATGATATTGTGCCATTCGAGAGTGTTTACGAATACTTTAATTTCAATCGATATGGTGTTAACAGAGTAATCTCTTATGTAGACACTTTTTAAAATATCGTGAACCTGCTTAGAGGTTCTTTTAAGAATGGTGATTGGTGCTACCTTGACTTTAACAGGAGTCGTGGAGATAAATTGCTCGATAGTGTCATCTAAAACTAAATCATCTTCGCTCTTCATCGTCATCCATCACAGTTTGGAGAGAGCCAAATTAGTTGGAGAACTGACTTTTGTCAGATGATGACTTTGCACCTTTTTGCTTCAGCGTGTCATTTTATTCATAACCGATGTTTTAATCGCATCACTACTGGGCTTAATTATTGCTGCTCTTTAGTTGTACAATTTTCAGTATAATACAGTTGATTTTGTTCGTAAGAACGCACTTAGTGATTTGCACTCGCGACGGGGAACGGTGAAGAATAAGGCAGCGACTACTTCGAATGACCGCTCGGTTCGAGAGTATGTCGACGAATGTTAAGATCAAAATCAGTTCGATAACACATACTTTGGGTAATTAGTTTGGGTATCATTACCATAAGCAATCGAAGACGTCGTTAATGCCTACTTTTAGGCATTAGAAATACAAGAAGTAACAAACTTATGACTTAAAGCCCCATTAAAGAAGAAGTACAAAGTACTCGTAGACTCCAACAAAGTCGAAACAAAAGCCAACTATAATAAACTTGACTAATACCTCACCTGAATTTTTCCATCGAATTAAAAAACAATAATACCACTGTCAACAGAACCGGTACGCTACACCCTACACCGTGCACCATCACATTGCGGTAATACAATACAAAATAATACTTTTTGGTTGGCTCAGTGGCGGTGTCAACCACTAGCACCTTTACAAAATTCATCTTGAATCTTTTCACGGGAGGAGGCGATGGCTCTGACTACGTGTAAGTGGTGAGTGTGCTGATTAAACTTAATTAAAAACCAAAGCCACACATGCTAGGCGTCACTAGATGGATGGATGGGTTTAAACAAGTGATGAATTATGGGATTGAATAGTCGAAGTCGCAAAGATTATATTTTTACTGGTGGTTAAAATATTTCGAAAAACATGCAAAATTATGTGGAATAAAAAACTTTAAAAGTTAAAGAATCATTTTTCATAGAAAATTGTCCCAGTTTTCAGTATTAATAACCGATGTCTTATTTGCGTTTCTGTTGTTGTGCGGAATGTTGCTTCAGTCCCACATCGCCTGAACGTTTATAGTTGTAGCCCTGGTTCGCTGACGCATTGCACTTGTTAAGCGATGCTTGTTGATCAGTGATGGCCTGGTGATTTGGAGTCGTCAATTCCGGTTGTGCCAAAGTGTAAGCATCGAGGAAACCCTCAGCATAAATCGTGTGCATTCGGGGTTCACCTAGATCGTTGGTTTCAACATTGTCTAAGTCATGTTGATTTCGAACAACAAAATCCGCAAGGTGCTGACGCTGTTTTAAATCCGGTAAATGCTCCAATTTTAGTGCCACAGGCGTTTCCAGCTTCGGAACAACGCCATGGGAATCTGACAACTGGACATGCAGCCCCACTGGCGGCAGATACGCATTGAGCGGCATGCTTGCTGGCAATCTGCTACTTAACGCCAACGTAGACATCAACAGCAACAGCAAGGAGCAAAATATCATCGTGCCACTAGTAATCGTCACCGAAGAAGGAGCAGATAAATCACAGTTAAATCGAAGATTAACGACTGATGCACCACTGAAGTCGCTTCGAAACTTCAACTGATTTCTTGCAGCATAATGCACACGTATTTATGATAGATTTTTTGGGCCATAAGTTGATTTGACTTGAGTGTAATTGCAAATGAAAACACATTTAATTTATGCCGACCACAAGTGTCCCTCGGAAATGAGTCAAATAAGATCAATCGCAACTGAGCCATGGCACGGCAATTTGTCTTCATTTTGTAAACCGCCTTCATACATTATTTATTAGTTTAACTGCGAAATAAATAACGCAATTCATTGGCTTAATGAATGTGACATTCTTTGATGTTGTTATTGTAGGTGATGCAAAGACTGTCTTCCACATTTTTTTTCTGTGTGTGTTGCAAGAAATTTGATTAATTATTTTTCAATTCCTTTTTTATTTTTTATTTTTTGTCGGAATTAACACATTCAATAGGCTTAAATACTACCAAACTCCACACCATGCGTTTTCAACATTATGTGACAATGAATGCGGTTGTCAAAGTTCAATTGACGCAACAACCGCGTAAACAATGTTGAAAGTTGGTCAACTTTCTGCGGATGCCGCCGAAAGTTGAGTTGGAGTTTGTTTCATATGATTGCGCCCATTCAACTTTGACAACAACCGCATTCATTGTCGCATAATGTGGAAACTGCATGGTATGGAGCTCGGCCTTGACTCTGTCACTGAGTGTCGGCCAGTCTGAAGTTGTGGTTGGTTGCGCAAAATTGCCATTATTACTTCCGGCGATCGAGCAAGCATTACATACAAAACAAGAAAATAAATAAATATAACAAAAAAAAGTTATGCAAAAATATAAAAACGTCCTGCCAATCGGAAAGGTCACAACTCAGAACTCTTAACTCATGTGATGAATTTGTTTGGTAATAACTGCTTAGTAGTCCAATTCAAGTCAACTCAACATGAACCACATCATTTAGGGTTGAAACTTCTTTAGAGAGGTGTAAGTCCAAAAAAAGATCAACGGAAATCAGGATGATGATGCTTGAGAGACGTGGAGAGGATAAACATTGGGCGCTTTCAGCAGGAGTGTTAGATGACCTTCTTTGATGCTTTTCGCTCATTGTGAATGCCTAACTCACAATTTCGATACATGGCTAAAAATTCATTACAAAAATTATTTTGAAAACCATGTCATCACATTTCAAGCTGATGTTTTCCGTTTGTAAACAAAGTAATAAAGACATAAAACTTAAATGAAATGTAATGATATTTATTTATTTAATTTTTGTTTATATGTATTTATGTTCTTAATGTGTATTTAGCAGATGAGTGGAATGGAGAATACGTTATTTGTTGGCAAATTATTTAACGCAAAAATGGAAATGGCTATTTGTCACTGCGTTCAGCAGAGACAATCCAGTAATCGATTATTAAGTCAGAGAAAATGATAAGTGATAACTTCTGCTGAATGCGCCCATTGGCTTTTGCACCTTAAGCATGCTCTCTTGAATTATATTTGTGTGTGTGCCCCACACGACAGAAATCTGGCATATTAATTTGTGTGCATGTTGCTAAAGGGCCAAATATACACTTCAAATATTTGATCAAATGTTCCCTAAAAATGGAAATTTAGGCAGTTTGACGGGGGGCTGTTTTTTTAATATTTCGTCAAATGGTCAAATCCTTTGAAGCGTCTGTGCGCCTTTTGCTCATTCTCGTCAAATTTGAAGCTGTAGACGGACGTGTGCGGATAATTTGTGCCAATAAGACAAATAAAATAATAATAAATAAATTACAACAACAACGATTGATCAAATATTTGGCCCATAAGGCTTTGCTGTTATATGTCACGTAAATAAATACGTTATTTGCACCAATTATTTAAATTATTAATTATAATATAATATCCAAGCTGTTCGATTCACACAGGCATTTAAAATCATAAGTTATAATGAATTAGCTAAAATTAATAAGTTGTAGATCAACTTTGCATTTACGAACTTAATACGATTTGCTTTGAAGCATGTTAGTAAACGCGAATACTATATAGACTGAACAAATCGCTTACAAAGAAAGATCACACAAAATTTGTTGTTGGGTATCACGAGCTTTGAAAGACGAGCGCTTTGTCTATTCTATATAACTTCATAGTCTTTGATATTTGGCGCAAGCAAACAAGACAAAACTAAGCGCATCAAACAAAATAAATAAAACTAATAGCCAATAATTCAGAATAATTCTATGCGAAGTTATTATCAACGTAGGTGTACCACACATGAATTTATAAATTATAATGAATTAAATGAATAATATTATATAACACAACTATAGAAATTATTTTAAAACTTGATTCCTACAATTTTATTTAGCAGTTTCACTTCAAAAGTGTGCTTCTATAGGTGTAGCACAATACCTTTTTTCATTCATTATAATTTTAAAAATAATGTTTTTTCATACACTTAAGCCAAATTATTGAAGTCATGAGAAAAGAAGATTGCGCCTGGTAAACCACTGAGTCTGTCTTTATTTTACTCTTTTTTTTATTTTTTTTTATTTTTTTTATTTTTTTGTACCCTACACTTTTACGTGTTCTCTTATTTCATGTACTGAATATGCACTGCATTGTAAGTTTATCATTTAATTTGTCACACAATTCCGTCAAGTTCAGATAAGTACAGAAAGTACAGGAAGGAGTTAGTGACATGATATCTGTTATCGGCTTACTGCTGACTACACCAGTCTGAACCTTTTTACTTACTTTAAAAAAAGCTTACAAGATATCTTGTATACTCTTTGCTCTATATGAATGTGTTCTCTCTGCTTTATTGCTGATTTTCTGTAGGTTTACAGATTTCTTGTCTGTTTAACGTATGTGGTGTAAGATATTTTGTCGATATGCATAAGGTAAACAGCAAGCAAATGGCCGGACGTCGAACTGCCGTAAAAGGAGAATATATCCATTGATAATAAATAAATAATTAATAAACAACAAAACCATAATAAAAAATCTGGCGTGCAACTAAGTGCTGACGTGAAACTTCAATAGGCCTGAGTCAGACACAGTATATAGTATACAACTAACAAATAAAAGAATCGAATCTAACTGCCAATAGAACCAAAGAACAAGAGAAAATTAAACCATCCGCCCCGTCTTGAGAACAAAATTTGACTAAGTTGTGCGCTTGCTGCTTGCTTGATTATATTTATTTTGACACAGCCTTGCGGTCGAAGCTATCGTCGATTCTTCTGTTGTGTCGCGACAGCCGCAAATTTTGCACATACTCGAGTAGACCGAACCTCATGTGTCATGGCTCACGAGCGAGTCAACATGCCAACAACTACGAGTGCAGCGCAGCTTATCTCTGTTTTCGTTTTCTTTCCTCTTTTTCTTTCTTTAAATTGCTGAGCAGCACGCACACGAAAAAATGTATACGGTTTCGGTGTATTCCTTCTCTGTTTCATTCACATACTTTTCTTCCATCTCTGTCATAGAACCCGCCATCACGGCACCGAAATATTGTAAATTTTTACTACCAACGCGCCCTCGGGAGTTTTAATAAAAATAAAAATAAAAATTTCAAATACACATTTCTAATTTGGTTACTTCGTGACCATTGACGATATGGAAGAGTATATACAATTCATGAAGATTAAACATACAACTAATCGCAAATAACCAAAAGAAAGAAACAAATTTCACCTAATAATAGGTGTGTTTGGAGGGCTGTGCCATCGTCGATTATTACAGTTGGTGTCGATACGACCATCGCAAGGCCTCCTCGACCGCTTCATATGAGGACTCTGAGATATCAGTTGGCTGGACATATTTTTTAATATCGTCCAGCGAATTACTTTGGGTATGCAATGAACTGGCGTAGGTCATTTTTGATTACGTTGTTGCTGTTGCCAGACACCACGACATTAATGTTAGTTTCTCTTCATCTGTTCACTTGGGGTGATATATACTGAAAATCGTAGACGCCAAAGTGGCCCTTCTTTGATCCACCTTTCTGGAGGTCCGCCAAGAAATCATCATAACGCGAAGATCGTTCCCCAATGGACTCAACATCGATTTGTCTTTTATTATTTATTACGAACACTATATAGCGACGTTTCTTCTGCGTTCTGATCAGTTCAAAAGTTGAGAAGCAACGATCGGAGACAACACCGAAACCCATTAAATACTTCGAATTTGTGATTTGCAACTTATACATATTTTCAAATAGAGAATTGCAAGATTTTCCTTTGTACAACTTTGTAATGTAAGAAAATTTTTCGGATGGAATTATTGAACTTTGTCTGACAAACAAATGGAAATTTGTAAAACGTAATGAAATCAAAATCTGAACACATATATTGATAAATAAGTGCTTAAAAAAGTTATGAAAACAACTGTTTTTTTTTTAAATTTTTTTAAATTGTTTAATATAATCTGCTTATCACTATACACTATTCAAATATGTTTTTCAAATTTATTAAACAGTCCAAAGTGTAGGATCTCGGAAGTCCCACAAAATGGGTTTTTGAGAACGGTTTTAACTGTTAAATAAAGTTATTTCTGGAGTATAGTAGTGTATCCAGGAACTCGTTGGAATTAAAATAATAAAGTGATGTCTCCTATAACGGACAGCTCCCATAACCGGACAACTATTATCGATGCAAGCTTCTTATATATATATATATATATATATAGGCAGCCTTTCGATCAGTTCAAGCAACCGTCTATTGAATTTTGTCTTATTGTTAGGCAAAAAGGACACAGTACACTTCCATATTAATTAATTAGTTAATAATCGCCCATATTCCCGTTGGATTTTATGTTGAAAAACGACCCAAAAACGACAAGTTGGCAAGTAGAAAAACGACTGTGAAATTCGTATTCTGTCGTCAGCATTTGTGGTGGCGACGCAGAAGCGGGTGTAGTAAAAATTAAAAAGTATGAAAATAACAACGCCGCGACAATTCGAAATTTTGATTTGAGAAATGGAACAAAATCCTGAATATGGTAAGAAATTTCGAAAGGGCATAAAAAACGTATATATTAAATGTTTCGGAAACAATTAGCATAAAAATAAGCCAGCTTGTCCGTCCAGTCCGTGATGTAACGGTTGGCATAAAGTAAATACCTAATAAATGGTAAATAAATAAATGATACAACTAAATTTGCAAAATATTAATTAAATAAAAATTTAAATTTAATATTTTATTTAATATTTAATATAATAAAAATTTATAATAAAAAATGCTGGTGACCAACAACTCTGAAGCCAGAGCAACAGGAGGAGGCGCATATAAGCAGATTCCTTAGTCACCGCTGGAAGAAGCGGTGGAAAATTTAATGCAATTAAAAATACGCCTTGAAATTTATAGCCATTTTATGATTTTTTATTCAAAATAATCGAAAAATAACAACCCAACTCAGAGCAGCGCTGCGAACTTTTCACTTTTCGTTTCTGCTAGTTTTCGACAACTTGTAGTCGTCGTCTCGTTGTACTTATGGAATACCGATTTACGAATAAAACGACAGAAAGGCGACGACGACAAAAAGACGACTGTTAAATTATAAACGCCAACGGGAATAGGGCCGAATAAGTACAAAATAAATCTACAAGTACAAAGGCAGAGCAAACGTGTGCTCTCCGAGAATTTGTTTTCCAGATTCGTACTGCTAATAGTTTTGGCCGCCTGAAACATTAGACGCAACACTTCTTCGAGTCGTCGCATGCAACGAATAATAGAACCTTCAAAGATGTCATCTTGCAGATGTTGAGAAAGGTCGAACCGTTACACTAGGCCAGAACGACGTCCATAAGGAGAGGCTGCAATTTGTCAACGTAGGATGAACGTCAACCTGTAATTTGCACTCATTGGACACCTTCGCGATACGTTTTGCAAGATCCTGAATGCATTGGAGTTGCCTTCTCTAGCTAGCCTTCTCATCGCATACGAAACAGGACAGCAGAGCCGCAGCATCAGGGTCAAAATTATTGAAGGTACCATTGAAAATCATCTCGGTCAACAGCGGAGTTTAGCTCACAGGCAACCCGACCCTTAAACTCGATGACATCGCTTGGCTTGCAGTAACCCAATCGTCGGAGCACTCTTTACGGTGATTAATTCCAGATTCTAAGTGTTGTGAAGCGGGTGGGCAATGAGGCGTGTCTCAAGCCTCTCGATGGACTCGACAATGGATTTAAATTGATCGTCATTTATTTTCATGTCCTTAATGGGATCGAGTATGGGTGGACCCTTCGGAAAGCGATTCTTTACCTGGTCTATGGGTTTTAGTACGCTGCGCAACTTGTACGCACTACGCAGATCGTTTGGATAGTACACACGCAAAGACGACAGCTGAGAGACTAATGCATTTGAGACTTTGCTGATTCATCGGCAACATATAACAGCACATCTATAGTTATACTCGTCTCATCTTTTTTGAAGTCTGCTTTCGACTTGAAGTTCAACACAATGACCCAATTGAATTCGTACGTGTTGTTTTTAACTTTCACCAGTCGGCCAAGCTGCAGAAATGGCGCCAAATATGTTGGCTTCGTGATCCACTGTCGAAAACGTTTAGTATAGGCATCAAACTGTTCACGGATGTGATGATAACAGGCTATGATGTGTTCGTCTTTGATGTTGTATTTCTTAAGCTCCGCCTCCTTCAGCTGCACCTGCTCATACAGACTGATTCACAAACTGGAAGAATGAACGCCCCAGCATGTACTCCGGATTGATTTTCTCTACTCAAAATAGGTTCAAACCATGTTGTAGGTCAGATGGAAGGCCAAATTTATCGGATCGGCTTTGCCTTGCACAATACCGCGTACAACTGTGGGTGATACCTTCTCATCGATCATTAGTATGGCAATGCCCTTGTCTTCGACACTGCGACGTCCTGCATTACCCGCCATTTGAATATATTCACCAGATGAAATCCGACGGAAATCTTTACCATCGAATTTACGTGGCGATGTGAAGACTACCGTCCGTGCGGGCATATTCAACCCCATTGCAAAAGTCTCCGTTGCGAAGAGCGCCTTAATCAGGTCCTCGCCGGAAAGTAGCTCTATGGTTTATTTTAGAATGAACAGCAAGCCACCATGATGAATGCCAATGCCACGACGCAAGAACGGCAACACATTCGCCTTTTACGGCAAGTGACGATCCTCTTCGATAAGAACATCCATGGCATTGGTGAAGACCTTATCGACAAGCCGCTTTTCGTGTACTGAAAGAAAGTCGAGTTTAGACATATGCATGGCATAAAGTTCGCAGTCCTTCTTGCTGAACCAAAATATAATAACCGGGGCAAAGTTACGTTCCATAACCATTTTGACGATTTTAAAATTGTTGACCCTGTTGATCACCTTTTGCACCATCACTTGATAGCGACATTGAGGTTAAAGACAAGTTTTACTGTCGTTTAATCTGGCTAGACTTACCCGATTTTTGCAGTACAGCTATAGCTGTAGTAAATTTTTCCTCCTTGACACCTTTCTCGTCCACAATCAAATGTATGCCATCGCCTCCCATGGGAAAAATGTAATGTTGTAGCGGTGTCGGTCTGAAGTCGGTGTGGACCACATGACACGGCTGCTTGTGCAGATGGCAGACCCACTCGGCGAACTAAGAGAAACACATAGCGTACATTATCCGGTAACAATAAAAGTGTCCTCCCACGCAACGCTGAAATCCTTGTCCCGCATGTAGTCAATCTAATCGAAGATAACGCAACCCACCTAACGCATAATCTCACTGCCACAATAAAGCATATTAAGGGGAATCTCCTTGGTCATAATCACGCACGATGCCGAAGGATTAATAGTGACATCGCCAATGACCAAGCGGACATCTTTGAATTCGTCATTGAACTTTTGCCAACTGGTATTTCGTGCACTGCTAACACACTGTAAAATGGACGACAACGTTATTCGCTGTATTATTGGGAAAATTTTGGAAAATAATGATAATTATGAAAACAGAAGTGTATTAAAGAGTTTGCGGAATCATAGCGATCCGTTTCCAATAACGGACAACGTTATTGAGAGAAATTATTGTTTCTAAAAAATATTGTGTCACCAATTGATAGAGCAATTGAAGACGCGTAATAATGGAAACTTAAAAATTCCATTTGAATTTGCGGCTTATAATTCTACGCACCTTGAAAAATTATTTACTCAACTCAAAAATTCCATTTGTGTTTTGTTTCATGGCGCAAAAGTGCGTAGGAAACAACCATGGTGGTGCTACGAGCCAACCGTCGGTTTCCCGCGCTATTCTATGTTGAACCACTCTGTGACACTGCTCAGATATTCCGTGGAATCTACTGAAGCCAAATTGGTGATCGGGCATCATTCTTCCATCATCCAACAGCGGGAGAAGACGGCTTAGGAATATTATTTTAAACATCTTCGAGAGAATAACCAGCAGGCTGATTGGTCGGTAGGAACTTGGCTTGTGCTCTTGCTTTCCTGGTTTGGCAACCATTATGATCTAAGCACACTTCCATTGACGGGGAAGTGACTTAGCCTCAAAATGCAATTAAAGATCGCAACAAGTAACAACAGAGGTTTCATGAGCAGGGCTCGGATGGCGAGAGCATCTATTTTATCATACCCAGGAAATTTGCTTGGTTTGAAACAAGGAACTTCATTATAAACTGCTTGAAGTTCTACTGGAGTTGAACGGGGTGAAAGTTGCTTCGCAAACTCTTGAGCCTTGTCTTCGCCGGACCTGCACCAGGCGCCACTAGGACTCTGGAGAGGCACTTTTCTATTTGTTGGCCTTTTCAGGTACCTCGACGCGCTCCATAGATTGTGTTCTCTACTCCCTGGTTAGCTTTTTCAAGGAAATCTGAATTGCCTGGTTTTTTGCCTTAGCAATCACTGCTGTCAGCTTCTTCATTGCTCGGTTAAGCGCCATTTTGCTCTCGGATTTCTGCTGAGATGCTAAACTCTTCGCAGTCTTCTCTTCTCTCGGACCATGCTAGCAATATCAGGAGACCAGAGGTGGAGGTCGCGTTTAGTATACTGGGTTACTTGGGAGGGAGAAGGAGTCACGAGTGAAGAGCACGTGATCGTTGAAGGACATACTTAAAGCTATTCTATCAATAAGTAGTGAAACCAAAATTATTAAGAAATTTTCTTAGTGCAAAGGACACAATAGTTACTAATGTGTATCAAGATAAATATTGTCGCCTTATTTATAAGAAAAAACAAATAAAAATATAAGTGCAATTTAAACACAAACGCTAACGCATGAGAAGATCACATGGTCAAAGTTCTACGGCCAATAACAACAGTTATGAAATTAATAGAAAAAGAAAAAAACAACAGTAAAACACCTTAAAAATAATGGGCACGCTTAGCAGAAGTCATCACTCATTATTTTTTCTGACTTAATAATCGATTACTGATTTGTCTCTGCTGCTGGATTTGTAAAATTACGGCGTTGTGGAATGCGTCGCATAGAAGTCCGACGCATTTTAGAAGGCACTGGCCAAAAAAAGAAAAGGTAAATAAATAAATATCATTACATTTCACTTTCAAAGCAACTAATAACAACACTCAAATTATTTTCTTTAAAATTTGTGTCCTTATTACTCTGTCTACAAACGCAAAACATCTGATTGAAATGTGATGACTTGGCTAGCGAAGAATTTTGCGATGAATTTTTACATCGCAATCACTAAATTTTCAACGAAATTGCGAATTTGGCATTCACAGTGAGCGAAAAGCTCCAAAAAAGGTCATCAAACACTTCTGCTGAACGCGCCCAATTATTAAGCACTTCTGGCTGACACCATGTGTAGCGAGAAGCTTTTAGATAAGTTCGAAAATAATGTGCAAAACAACAATATCACCATAAATAACGTTAAAGCTTTTGATGAAGACTCTGTGGAATGGACGGACATCACAAAAACTCTTGGACTCGTCTGGGATCCGTCCACAGACAATTTTTGTTCTCATTCATTCGCCAGTCGCTTCCGGCCAAATATTGCAAACGCACTGTGTTGTCGATGATCGCGAGTCTTTATGATCCTCTTGGACTTAGAGGAAGCGACTCGCTTGGGACGAAATCCTTTACCTGGTACTACAAACAACTTGGGGAAAATCTTTGTTGTGATTTCAGTGACGTAAGGCATTCGACATTTCCGCGATATGTGATGTATCCGAACGGGTCATATGAAGTAACTGCGATGCTAGCTTTGTGGCATACGGGGCTTGTATCTACGTCCGCTTCTGCAAGGGCGACATCGTTCGAACGAGGCTGTTGTGTTCAAGGTCTCGTGTTGCGCCGCTCAAATCCTTGACCGTACCAAAGCTGGAGCTCTGCGCTGCGCACTGATGGCTCAGCTTGTACATCAATTAAACATAATGAAGCTGTTCAACTGCGTTTATCACTGCCGGTCCGACTCTGCTGTGGTTCTGTCGTGGATAAGGGAGGACCCATCGAGGTTTTACGTCTTCGTCGCAAACCTCTATACAGCAGCTCACCAGCAATATGGAATGGCACTACGTTCCTACAGCAATGAATCCTGCCGACATACTATCAAAAGGAGATTCACCTGGCGAGCTCGTGCGATCTTCACTCTGGCGAAATGGCCCGCCATTCTTACTCAGATCTTAGTCAGATCTGCCCGGCGTTATGTCTGTCCGTTCGTGTTCTTCCTGGGGTGCGCCAGAGCGCATTGACCATCTCGTTCCCGTAAGTGGACACAGTGATATGCTGCAAATACGTCAATGGCCGATCTAGCGGATCAAAATAAATATTGTCAAAAGTAAAGGATTTATCCGCAATCTGTATTTTTGAGGATATAGCAAAAAAGTCAAGGAACTTAAAACAGTAAAAAAATTTGTTTAATAAGTTTTTTTTCGTTACCTAATTTTTATTTTTTATTAAAAATTTTTTTTATTAATTTATTGATTTTTTTTTACTTTCCTTTTTTTATTTAAAATAACTTTTTTAATGTATATACTTTTAATAATCTATTAGAAACAATTATTTAGAAACTGAGCCATCATTGTATGAACGTGTATACTGCACATAATTAATTGAAAGGAGATTATAGGAGTGCGTGCAGCAGGTCCTCCATCGTATGCAGTCGTGACGTTTAACGTGTATGAAGCAATCGGAAATTTCGGACGACCTTATTCCTAGCCTCCACTACTTCCTCCGACATCATGCCAATAAAACCATGAATACTCATTCACAAGAACTTGTGCTGTTTCAATTGTATATTACCGAAAAGCATCTGCATTTACATCATAGCCGCAAGCCATAACACGCAGAATAATGCTAAATCTTTTAATAATAATTTCGCTAACACCTGGTATTTGTTAAGCGAACATAGGTTGTTGGAAAGACCTTCTTGCTGTGTTGCCATTATTTGTACTTCCACAACAAGCCATTGGTATGTCTAACACTAATCACAATTTTTATTTAACTCGGTTTGTACAAAGACTGTTTTCGCTGTTCCCAACGGTAATATTTTCAAATAAATTAAGGGTTTTGGCACCGGCACGTATTAATGTGTACGAGTGTTTTGTGAATCATAGGATGTTTATCTTCAGATTCCACGAACTTTTTAATTTTTTCAACAGCATTTTCGTTGGAATTTAATAGTGAAACACCTTTGGATGAATCCCGCATAAGCCTGATACTTTAGCCACTTGGCTTCTATTGGACAATTCTGTAAAATGTTTTTCAGGCCGTCCAATATTAATTCAAGAGTGTTTAGCCATTCCTGATTCCTTTCCTCGAAACATTTTTTTTCACTTCTTCCACTTAAAAATAAGCCTATTTGCGAAATTTCTGAATTTTTCGACAATCGCAATCCTTTCCTGCTCACCAACGTTGTTCTTAACTATTATAGTTATCCATAGCTAACAAGTTATGTGTGGTGATGATTTCATTGTGCCATATTAAAAAGGGTTCGTTTTAATCCTGACATTGCAGTTGAAAAGTCAAACAAATTGAAGGCTAGCACGTATTAGCAGCTGAGTTTTTGTTTTTTGACATCCCAAAGATTCATAAGTATATATATATATAAGTAGCTTCTTCTACGTTTTATAAGTAACACATATCTAGACGGCCACAAACGTTATTTTTTTATGTAATACATACCTTCAGATGAATATAAACCCACTTATTAAAAGAAATATAATAATACAAACACTTTTTTACTTCAACATCAAAAGCAGGAGTAAAAAGCCGGGAATATATTGCAACACAATTAATTTTTCAATTTTATTAACCTTGATTTCATATTACATATAGTTTGTACATCTTTATATAGAGTATAGTTTATAACGAAACTTTACTACTACGAAGAAGAATTTATTTAAACTAATATTATAGCTATGTGCAATATTTTATATTTATAAGGAAAATCAGAAAAAAACTTTACATAAAGTTTATACAACTTAATCTAGGGACTAGAACCATAAAGTCGGTGCTTAGAGAGGCTAATATTTAAATTAGCTTGTAAAGTACCGATCAACACGTTACGTGAGATATTTAAGTATTAAAGTTAGTTAAAGCTTGAGAGATTTTTTTGTTTATCATGCAGATATCAGACAGGAAAGGGCAGGATTAAAATAATTTTTAATAATTTATTTTGCGTCTTTTGAAGTTTCTTGCGGTGACTAGCACCACAGTCACACCCAGACTTCGGACCCATATAGCATAATGGGAAGAAAAATAGATTTATAGATTGTTAGTTTGTTTCCAAATGACAATTGTGATTTCCTATTGAGAAATTGATATAAGGTACGCGTGGTTTTATTAATTGTATCTAATGTCCTGCTGATATGGCACCCAAAAGTTAATTTGGTATCCAGGAAGAAGCCGAGATAATATTTGTTTCCCCTCCAACAGAGTTTAGGTTAAGAAGCATGTTTGAGTCAGGCAAATTGCAGGCTTTGCGCTTGCGGGAGAAGAATATTGCATTTATTTTTGGACATTAACTTTAATTTTCCATTTTCAGAACTAGTTAGCAAGCGAGTTGAAGTCTGACTCCAGATTACTCTTGATTTTACTGTAGCTAGAGCTACATAAGGTATTGCAGTGGTCAAGCGTTGGGATGTCGTGTGTGTAGAGGTTATAAAGAGTAAGGCCTAAAACAGAACCGTGAGGGACGCCTGCAGTGACTAGTTTGTTTTTAGATCTAATACCGTCCATTTCAACCCAGAAATATCTATCGGATAAGAAGCTGTTTATTATGTTAACTATGTGTGAGGGGGCGCCAGAGTTTTTTAGCTTATAAAGTAGGCCCTGTGCCACACAGTGTCGAAAGCAGCTTCCACACCTAAAGCAATCAGACCAACAGATTTTTTAGAGTTCAGCTCTTCCTTGACAAAATGCTTAATCTTTATTATTATTTTAGGTATATTATCCGGGCCTGGGGACTTTTTGGTTTTAAGGAAACGAACAACTTGTTTAACATCCGCACTCGTAATTTCTTCACGGTTTGTAAGTTCATCAGTTGACTGAGGAGTGAGTGAGTTGTTAACTAGTGCAATAGTGACTGAGTCAGAAAAGGGATCAGTTAATCAGATGAATATAAAACCACTTTTTAAAGACATATACTTCGAAATCAAAAGCAAGAGTAAAGAGCCGGGAATATATTGCAACACAGTTAATGAAACATATGTTATGTTTGAAAGTGTACAGCTGTTAAAAAATATATCCCAAAGATTTTCAGAAAGCTTTAATAAGCCTTCTAAAGTATTGGTAATAGATTGGAAAAAAATTTTTAATATTTAAAACTTCAAAATTTGAATTAAATGCAGCTAGCGGGACTCTTTGGCTGTGCCTGTCAAATGCTACATCTGGCTGTTTGTTTGTTTTGCTACAAAGGCGGTTCACCTTGAACTGACCAAGGATCTCCTGACCGCTGCAGTCATCGATGCTTATTAACAATTCATCTACATCGGTGGCCGGCCTATGAAGTTCTGATCAGACAACGCAACGAACTTCGTGGTAGCCAAGAATAAATTAGCCGACCTACTCCGCATGTTCGATAAAAATAGCCGAAATGCTTTCTGTGACTTCTGCCGTGGAGGCAACATGGCATGGAACTTTATATTACCATAACACCGCATTTTGGTGGCTTGTGGGAGGTTGCGGTCAAGACGGCTAAATACGGACACTAGTATGTCAGATTGCTGCAATAATAAACTCAAGGCCTCTGTTGCCAATTCGCAGAAATCCCTGATGATCCTGACGTTTTCTCACCCTCTCAGTTCCTTACCGGAGCTTAGTTCGCATCTATACCCGAGCCTGATCTCACCGACCTCAACGTAAACCGTCTTGATAGGTGGCAGAGGATCACCTTGTTGCAGCAAACGCACCAAGTGGCGCAGGTCACAGCCATGTTTGAAGACATATGCAATGGTTCTCGAAACGGATGAGAAACTGCCACCGCTCAATTGGCCCCTGGCAAGAGTAATCGAGCTAATACCGGGTAGAGGTGATGTCGCTAGAGTAGCCGTTTTGCACATGAGCACTGGTACAACCCGTCGAGCGGTCGCCGAGCTGTGCATTCTACCACTGGATGATGTTGTTAGAAGCCCTGATCTTCCAACGGGGGGAGGATGTTGCAGCCAGGCCTCTTAAACTAAGTATTAAGCAAATCAAACTATTGTTAATTTGCCGCCTTCAGCGTATGTTTTCTGTAAGCTTGGGTGCACTTCAATCCCACTCACATACTCCGCTCACACTCTCCACTCACCCTTTCCAGTTGCTATCCTATTTATCTCTCTCTCTCATTTCTTCGTTAAGTCCAGCAGTCGAACTCAAATTATATATTTTAAATTCATGTCAAATCACTAGCCATCAGCGCAATAAAGAAGTCGGTTGATAAAATTAGCAAGCTCTGCTTCTTCTTTAAAGTAGCAGAAGTACAGCTGTCGAAAAAGCTCGGCACCTCAACATGGGCTATATAATGCAGAGATATAGAACTCCGGGCTGTTTTGATGGCGTGGATAAGTTCCGGTATATTTGAATATTGTTGCCCAGACTCATAGACTTTTCAGTCTAACCATCCCCAAAATTTTGTTATAATATTTAGGTTCGGTGAGTATGGGGACCAGTTCAAAAGTGCTACGTTTCGGCTGTCTATGTACGATTTTACAATACGAGCAGTGTGGTGATACCTAAGGTTGAGATACCTTGCTTGATTGCTGCAGTATTTCAGGAGGAAGTTAGGTAGTGCTATGTGGGGCTGTGGGATCGTTTGCCATTGTTGTAGCATCTGGCCTCTTGTGGCGGTCGAACTGTAAGCCAGTGTATATTCACATCTAAATATCTATTGAAAAAAGTTTATATATCGAGATCAACTAAACCTTTGCTTTCACATCATTGAATCCTAAAAGTTTCAACTTTTAAAAAAGTAATATTAAAGTAATAATAGTAATCAAATAATTTCCGTAAATACCGGGTAAGTAGTAAAGAGGCACACTAAAATAATAAAATAATAGTAATATAATAGGCATGGCTAAGAGTTAGAAAAGGTTTATATACGCTGCTGTGCTAACGTCTCTGAGCTAATGGGCTTTATTACGCTGCACGCATTTGTTATATTCTTGCTCGATGATGGAATCTCCACCTACAATGTGCAATCCCCGCCATGGATAACCTACAAGATTCCGACCCTGATCACACCCACTGTGATTCTAAGGGAGATTTACTATTCAAAGAGTCTTTTTACATTTACCGTGGTCACTCCAAATATGTGTAAGCGGGATATGCCTCTATTGATGTTTGAAAAAGTTTTAGAAAATTATGGATAATTTCCCATTTTGTTTAATATGGATCAGCCGAACCATTCACTTAATCAATTAACCAATCGATTCAATCAATCAAACAGCCTCTCTATCACATTCGACTGTCCTTTTCTGAACCTCAATTTCATTTTTTAACAAAATTTCATTTTGCTTTATTTGTCATCTCATTGAATTTTAATATATTCCCGTAAGACCTCAAATTTAGAAAAATATCGAAGGGAAAAGAACGGGCCAGAGAGAAAACGAAAACGTTCAACCTTACTTAATAATGTACTGCTGCCTACAACATCAGAAGAGTGCAGGCGTGTCAGAGCAAGGCTCTCAGAAGATTAACGGACTCCCCTTGGTACGTCCGCGACACCACGCTGCACAGGGATCTCGCCGTGCCAACTGTTATGGAGGTGATTAATTCTCACAGCTGCCGCTATCACTACAGACTTTTATCGGACCCAAATCCGCTGGCGTCCTCCCTCGCCCGTATCACAACAAGGCGTAGACTAAAGAGGCTACACCCGCATGATCTCTTAGCTGCTATATACTGGTTGACAGATCGCGCTCAAAGTGGATCATCTTCTTTTATAGTATTTTTTAATTATTACTAATTTTTGTGCTTTGCTTTAGGTACAAGTAACCAGGTCCATAACATCGGACAAGCTCGATCATAAAAAGCAAGAGCAAAGTCAAGATAAAAACAAAAATTTTTCAAGTTTAAATTAAGAAAATCCGGCAAACGCTTAGAGGCTGCCGCTGTCGAAGAAAAATGAAGAGATCCGATCAATGGCAACAGATAAAGTTGCTGTGGAAATTATAAGCGACAGCCACTACTGAAAACCTTACCTGAAAACCCGCTTGAAGAAGAGTAGTCTTTCGATTTCGCCATTTGGAAGACAAAGCAAATCAACGCCTAAACTGGCTGAGGAATGCACCAAGTCTGAAACTCGTAAGTTCCATTGGTTAAATATAGTAGTATGTAATCATATTTAGACCAAGATCGGATCGACATAGAGATTTTCTGGCCAAGAATTGCCAACCTTTCGAAATGGTACTCTGGCCAGAATATCAACTCCACCTCTACCACCACAAGAACAACAACTAAGACTAATTCGATTTGAATTTCCTTTCTCTTTGGCTTTCATCTCTTTAGCAACAAAAATAAACCGAAAAGATTCATCGAAATCCATACCCGTCAATGCACACCTCCGCCACGTCGCTGATAACACCAAAATAAAAGCTTTCGACGCAGTACATGAAAAATTAATAACTGTTCAATCGGAATTCATGCGAAAGTATGAGACGTTGTAGGGTATTCCTACGGGTAAAGCAAAATGCGCCTACAAATTTGTGTCAATGATTTTAAATGATGAGTGCAAGCCGATAGTTAATGAAGGCAACAGAAAACGTCTGCCTACTAAGATACGTAAGTATCCACTCCGTTGTGTGAGGTTAGCCTTTGACTAAAACGTTCGCTACCTCCTCTTTCGATACCTATAGCCGCCATATCCTTGAACGACCTCAAGGAGTCTGTGAAGGAGGTAGTAGAAACAGGCTAGAAGATTCTATATGAACACTGATAGGACATACCTTTGATGAAAGATGAATATGAGTGCCGCTTGCATGCCGCGGAGGCCCATGAAATGTTGGAAGAGTTTCAGCAGCAACAGCTGACTAAACACATGCAAAAGATCGATTTGCTGTAGAAAACGACCAACTGTGGCGGCGATCAAGCAGTGGATCAGGCGCAAAGAGAGCTCAAGAAAGCTCGGGCCAAGCTTACCCAGACTGAGCGGAAATTAATTGAATTGAAGAAAAATTATGCTATTGACATAGTGAGTCTCGATAAGATGTAAAAGGCAAAAGCCGATTCGGAGTGTGAATCTACCATAAATGAGGTACATGATTTTTTGGAAACGAATAAAGAATTTTCAGAAACCGCTAGAAAATTCCCTTTTTTCCATTTTCAGCTCACCCAAAAATTAGGTGAGTGTGAACGCAACCTAGAGGAAGAGAAATATTTGTGCCGAAGGTATCAGTTCGAGAATATCGCTATCAAGTGTGACAACAGTAAGTTGAAGGAAATCATTGATGAGCTGAATGAAAAGTGAGTTTGTTGCTGCGCTATAGTACAGCGATTTGATTCAATTGCATTTTGACTCATTTTCTAAATCCAGTGTGAACACACTAGAAAGACGCCTTAGAAAGGCTCAAAAAGACTTGGACAAAGAGCGCGAAATTGCTAAAGAATTTAAAGATGAAACAGAAAGTACAGATTTAAATTGGAGGCTTAAGACCTCATTCAAAAATCAGACGATAACATTAAAGCTAAGGATGATGACATTTTGTCATTACGGGCTCAAGTTACCTCTATGGAGAGCAGCAAAAACTTCCTAGAAGTAAAATTAACTAGATTGGTGGAGGTATTTTCGAAAATATTATAGCATTGAGCATTACAATTATTATTATTTTTATTATTATTATAGTTTGCTACTTCCCTTATACCTAAGAAGCAGAAACTTCAGTAGAAGTTGGCGGAAATGCTCAAAAGAATGGAAGAGCTAGGTGGAGAACAGGAACTTTCACAGGTGAGAAGAGATATACATTGATTGCTAATTAAGCAAAGACAGCAAATTATAAAAAGCAAAGATCGTAAAAGAAGAGTTCGGTAAACAATCGATACAGTGGTCCTAGACAAGTAGAGTTTGTCTGGCAGACAATCGAAGACTCTGAGGAACTTTTTGCTCGTATGTGAGGGAGAAGCACTTGGATATGCGAAATTCTTAACAAGTGCCATTGTAGTCAGCTTGCTAGCTAGATTAGTCCCCCGATTAGTGGGATCACTATGAAGCTGTGCCTAAATATTCACAATGAATGCTGAGTATCTTGAACATATTGGGAATGGCAAAAATATTCAAATCCTTCTGATATTCTAACATAATTCTTCAGACAAATAGGATTTAGGATTTGCTTTGCAAAAAAAAAATATGAGGAATTCAGATAAAATACTCAATGGGATTGAAAGATCGAATCGTGTCGTGTAATTCAGCTTAATTTAGGGTCTAGACAAGTACGATGGGTTTTTGAATGCGCATTTTACTAACTTCTTTTTCTTTGTTTCCGGTTATGTTTTGGTATTGTATTTTGGGACCACCGCTAGGCCCACGGCTGACATCACAACTGAATTGAGTTAGCGGTAGTAGAGAACTTCAGACGATAAGTAGGCAACGACTTTTCGAATCCATTCAATTCAATACAACTATTTGTGTTCTGCTACAGTTATGCTTTGACCAAATTTTTATCATAGTTGTCAATACCGGCGTGGAAAGCAGTTTTGAAGGCGTACAGAACGGAGTGGCCGAAGTCAAAGCTTCCAGCAGTAGGCCATAAAACACTGAACGTCTTAACTTATGAAAAGTGATATTGTTTTGTATTATAGTTGAAGTCATTGCTTTTTCTTTTCTTTTATTTACTCCTGCTTCCGATCATGGGACCGACACCCCATTAGGCAGCTCGTATTCTTAAAATAGCCCGGTATATAGCTACTACTTAATAATAATTATATACAAAATTATTTACACATATAAATCTTAAGATTAGGTATATAACTAGTAATAATATTTTTATACAGAATTTATATTTTATTTACACGTCAATATCTTAAGATTACGACATTAGTTGTCTGAAATGCCGTCTCTCTAGCCGATGTATAGGTGTCGAGTGGGCAAGTTTCCTGAATGATTTCTTAATCTGTTGTTATATCTACTTGTGTGTAGATTTATTTCGTCCTCAACTAGGGCTATGTTGAGATCATGGTGTATACGGCTATTCCTGACGTACCAAGGATAGCCGGTAAAAAGTCATTGCTATATTCGCCAAATTTAATTCAATATAAAACCAAAATTCAATATAAAACCAATTTTTACTGTTTGTACTGCGTAACATGCACTGGCATCCAAATGTCCACCTTCCATCCTATCGATGCCGCCTAAAGCTTATCCAACTACCTTCGTTAGCCAGTCGTTTCTACATAATTTAATTGTTGTTAATGTCTATTCTCCTTTTTTGATTGGTAGCATAAACTTTAACGTTCCTTCTTGGGTTACTAGAGGTTATATTCCAATTTCTATTGGTTTCTGTATAACTACTTGTCTGATGCATGATCCATTTCGCGTGTTAAATCAATCATACAATTTGCACTATAACCTAATATCCATCTCTAAATCTTCTGATAATTTAAAATCTATCCTTTTATCTTACCTCAACACATAGTAAATGATATTCTCTTCAATGAACTCACAGTTCTTCATACATGCTTACTTATTTAAATCTTTATTTTTATGGTATGTGATGAGCTCTAAGTTGAATCTTAACTTTAATTCATCTCTCATGCTTATTTGTTAGAGGCTGATGATGTTCTTATCTGTAGTCAAAGACGTAGTTTGTAGACATTATCTTTGGTATCGCATATTCACCAAAGAAATTAGCAATTAAGACCAGTCTACTATGTAACTAAGTGAATTTTGATTCCACTTGGACCTGCCCTATGTAAGATCAGTGAGTGGTCACCACGTACCTGCAAAGTCCCTAAAAAAGGGACGGGTCAAAAGAGCTTACATTCTGACTAGTCAAGCCATTGGAGAATCTAAAATCAAACCCAAAAATAATTCTAAAGTACCGTGAAAACTGTCTTATCGAACAACCCCGTTGGATAAACAACAATCTTGGGCAGACAATATTTCTAACGTCAATTACACGCCGAATGAATTTAAAGAGTTATAGAGCACAGAGACAGAGTGTTGTAACTCAAAGTAGTACTCGATTGATATAAATCCTGGCCGGCTTTGTTTTACTCAACTTGTGTAGGTTACTAGCCTATAACAAAACTTTATAGGTTCTGCAAATCCCAACGTTCAGTAAGAAATCAGTACCAAACAGTGCACACGGTTCTTGGAGTACTCTTTTCACTCGACTCCAACGGCTAATGCAGTACAATTGCCGCCATTATCCCCTCACAATCTTTCGCCTACCACAGCGCCATTTATTCCTTTTTCGTCTCCTCAACTTCTTTCTTGTCATTTCCCACCAACTTGTTGTACTTCTTTCCAACTTTTACCCACTTACTCTTCTGAACTTTCTTCCATATCTGCCCAATCGTCCCATCCTGCTCTAATTCCAGTAGCTCCTTCAGCCATTGTCCCCTCTACTACTACTTCATCTGTTGCTTTCAACTTTCCCCCCACTACTTAATCGTCTTCATCTATTCCATGTCAAAATACTGTGACTTCAGCTTCAACTTCTCCAACTTTTTCCCCTTCTTCCCAACCATTACCAACTTATTCTTCTATAATTTCTTCTATATCTACCCAATCGTCCCATCCCGTACCTAATCCAGTAGCTCCTTCTACCATTACCCCCTCTATTATTTCGTCATCTGTCGGTTTCAACTTTCCCTCCACTACTTGTTTATCTTCCTCTATTCCCTGTCCTACTACTGTAACTTCTGCTCCATCTTCTACTAAAGTCTCTAGCTCGTGCTGTACTATGCCTCCCCCTAAGAGTTCTTCTCAGTCTAACACTGCCTCTACTCCATTGCCATGTACTTTGAAGGTGCTGCATCCTCATAAACATGTTTTTATTTCCAGGTTGGATAAAGAGACAACCTGTAACGACATTGCACGCTATACTTCATCAAAATCATGCAACATTTCGAATATTAATATTCATAAGTTTAATTTTTCTAGCCCTAGAGAAGGCTTTTCTTTCAAGCTTTCAGTTTCAATGGAAGTATTTTCTGTCATTTGTGGCGCTAATTTCTGGCCTGCCCATATGGTGGTCCATGAGTTTATTTCTAGGAAAAAAAACTAGGCCTTTGCAGGTAACCTTACCAGTCACTGCTTCAGCTTCATCTTCTGCTTCTTCCAATGCTCCAAAAAACTAGCACTACATTTTCAAATTATGAGAGGCCTAAAGTGTAAACTTTCTTCATTTTATCTTAGAAGATTTTCTTTCAGTTCTGACATTATTGTTTTCGTTGAGACTTTGCTTCGCCCTGATGTCCTAAACTCTGAAATTTCCACCTCTACATTATTGGCGTCATTAAATTAATGTATAACTTACTTTCTAAAATTGTAATATAAATTTTTGTTTGAATCGTCTATATCATTTTAGGTATTGAATTCTAAATTAAGTCCTAGATTTAGTTTAATATTGGATGTTTATTTGTTAGAAGCTGATAATGTTTTTATCTGTAGCCAAATATTTAGTAGGTAGACATTAGCTTTGGCATCGCATGTTCACCAAAGATATTAGCAATTAACACCAGCTGAGCCCAGTCTATGTGACTGGGTGAATTTTGATGCCACTTAGGTCTGCCCCATGTGAGATCAGTGTGTGGTCATTGCGTACCTACTAAGTCAATGAAAAAAAAAAAACAGACCATATCAGACCACGGAACTGCGCTTCGGTCGGCGCTTCACGGCTCTCCTTAGAAAGACAGCTGACTGGAAAGTCGGTAACCCAAGCCCCAGGCCCAGTGGCAACACATAGTTCACTGATGGTTCTAGAATGGAAACGGGTACCGGAGCCTGGATTTTAGGGCCAAATACAAGGATCTCCATTGCAACGGATAAATGGCCTACTGTATTCCAAAACTGAGATCCATGTGCAAACTCCTGGCAAAGGGACCAAGAGGACAAAATATATCCATCCTCTCAGATACATTAACTTGGAAATTTTGATCCAGGAGTGTAAGGGACTGCTTTGATTCCCTCCAGCTATTATAGCGACACAACAGGATCACGTTGTGCTGGGTACCTGGTCACCAAGACGTCGAGGGTAATGAATTTTCGTTCTTTTATTTCGCACTTCACTTCGCATTATTTCTTTGCCGAGAAAACATTGTTCCGTTTTACACATTTTCGCAATTGTACCTTCGCGTAGCTACCCCAAGCTAATAAACATTGAACTAAAACAAATTTTATCTTTGTTCTACATACACATATCGCGTGTGATTCCAGCGAAAAATCTCGCTGGCAAAACAGTGACGTTGATTTAGTAACAAAAAACATAAATAAAATAATAATGAAGAATTAATAATAAACGAATAATTTATTTATTTTTTATTTATTAATTTTTTTTATTTTCCCAAAAGAAGAGTACATTGTCTATTATAAGTTATAAATTGACTATAGTACAGATTAATATTTAGGAGAAGTGCGTGAATTTTAACTTTTACAATCAGTTTGTAAAGTAGTGTTGTTACTGGATTTTAGCATAAATAAATGAATTTTAATAATAAATAAACACTTAAACAATTAACAATTAGTAAATAATATAATGTGGGTCATGCGAGGTCCACTGATCTAACCCTTTCTAGCTTTCGATTCCGAGTTAGTTCTTCTAATCGTTCGAATGCAGGGAAACTTTGGTTTGGTATTTTCTGCTTAAATTTCCTCATCTACTGTCGCAATTCGTAGGTCTCGATGAAGGTCCGTGCTCTTGATATATCATTGGGCTTTTGTGATGGGGCAAATACTTTTTGATTGTTGCCTCTGGATTAATTTTATATTTGATTTTTTGGCAACTCCCCATATTTCGGCTCCATATGTCCAAATTGGTTTAATAATTGTCTTATAGATTAGGAGCTTGTTTTCAAGTGAAATGTACAGTTATCTTGCTTTCATTTTGAGTTGGTCACGCTTTTTTGTATATAGTGTTTCCAGTTTAGTTTACTGTCAATATATAATCCTAAGTACTTGGCTTCTTTTTGAATAGCTACGTCGTCTCCGTCAATATTTATATGGATTGATGTGAATCTAGTCTTAGTAGTGTATATAAGTTGTACTGTTTTGTTTTTATTTATTTTAATATGCCACTTCCTAAGCCAGTCAAGTGTTTTATTTAAGGCTGCTTGCAACATGGATGTGGCAGTATTTATGTTTTTATGAGCACTTAAAAGTTTTGTGTCATCGGCGAAAGTTGCAATCATCGAATTGTGAGTGGAATATGGTATGTCTGCTGTGTATAGGGTATATAATAATGGTCCTAGCACATTTCCCTGTAGAACTCCCGGTTACTCCAGGGTTACTCAACCCTCGTCTGAGGGTTATACTAAGAAGTATTTAACTGTGATGTATGATGTTAATCGATGGGCTATGTTTTGCGGGAATACATTGTTGAGTTTCCATTTGAGTACTTTATGCTAAACCTTGTCAAATACTTTTTCCACGTCCAAGAAGAATCCAATACAAAATTTTTTATGGTCAATGTCGTTTAGAATTTTGTGCGTAACTCTGTGCACTTGTTGTATTGTTGAGTGACTTCTTCGAAAACCAAATAGGAATGGTGTGACTGCGTTTTAGTAGTGACAATAGTCTACTTCTTAATATTTTCTCGAAGACTTTTGAAAACACAGGGAGTAGACTGATTGGTCTATAAGACTCTGCTTTTGATGCATCTCACCTACTTTCCAGATTCTCGGAAAATAATTTAGTCTGAACATAGCGTTAAAGATGTTTCTTAGATATTCAGTAGCTTTCACAGGTAGTTCTCTTAGGAGTTTCCCATTATTTTGTCATATCCAAGGGACTTTTTTTACTTTATGTCATTCTTAATACATTTTCTTATCTCTCTTATGGTGGTATTTTTATATTTTGGACGTTGTGAACCTCTGCTAATACCATAATATAATAAGCATTTAATGAAAAAATAAATAACCTGACAAGATTTATGATTGAAGTAAAAAATGTAATACAAAAAGATGAAAATGTTATCACAGAAATAGCCATAAGCATTATAAACCGTATTGAAATCGTAAAAGTAATATTAATAAATATGCCATAGCTAAGAAAAATGTAATTAACTCGTTACTCGTTAAACAAAAACAGAATAAATTTTGTCATTCGAAAATTAAAAGAAGAAAAATTAATATTAAATTCAATGGAGGAATTATTATTATTATTATGCACTAGAGTTTATAAGCATAAACGTTCTTTATAACGATGGAAAAATACTTTACGTATTAAAAATACCCAAGCTCAATAAATTAAGTAGCACAAATGTAAATATTAGAGAAGTAAAATGAAATAATACTGTAATTCAACTAGGTTTTAAGGAAATAATAAAATACATTAACGATATTCTTGGCATAAGTAAAAGTTGTAATAGTATAAGTAACACCTTGATTTGTAAAAGAAACGAAATAATTGACACAAGTAAGGACACCTGCGTACCAAAAATTCTAAACAGCCAACATTCTTCAGCAACGCACACCACATCCAAGATATAGAAGTAATAAACTCAGGAGTATTATTACTTAAAGACTTAAATGGTAATATAACTAAAGAAAAGGGAAATTTGCAAATATTCGGAACCTACCTACTAAAATTCGAAATCAATGGACACACATTCCGCAATCTAGAAGTTTTTCAGTTCGAAGCAATACCCGGCATGATCAAACCTCCACCGAATGAAAAGGCTAGACTAAGCCTATTGTCATTTGAGCCATTGCATAAGTTAATATGCTAAATACTAAAAACACCAGCAACATTCGGACCATCGAAACAACAAATTCAGTCAACCGATACTTAACCTACGGTACCATCATTATATGCTGGAATAATTTTGGTATTACCGTTGCAAAGAAAATACAAAGTTATTTTCCAAGGAACCGTACTACCCGTTCTACATGTCGGTGAGTCTCTTCCGATCAGGATTAATAACATTCCCTACTTAAATGGGGAAGACTCAACGGATATAAAGTTGACCAGCGACATAAATAAATTTTCAATCGTAAAATGTAAACTAAGCAATCAGCACGTTGTGCAACAGCAAATGCAACATGAGCAAGCTGTACCACCATTATTGACAGCAACGCATCGAATAATTTGGTTTCTTTAAAGTAAGAAATATTCTGTATAGCTAGTCCGAGTGTGAGTTATAATAAAATAGTCCCTGCGACTGCAACGAGTGAAATAAATATATTTTTTGATTTATCTGAACGGAACAAATTTAAATAACTATAAACTATATAATAAAGTTAAATAACTTACATGTATGGCTTCATCTAAATAAACTAAAAAGGCGCCTTCTAAAACGACGCAGAATGGGAGGAGTTAGGGTGGCGAGACGGCTGAGAAGATCGCACCCTGCCGACCTCCGTAATAGATCCTTTTAATTCACAATACTATATCTCCACTTATTATTTAAGTTGTTAAGCCGACTCCTTCAATTTCCTCCTCCTATTGCTGTCTACTTCTTTAATTTTGCTCCTTCACAAGCACGTATTCTTTAAGAGCTCGTCAAATGTGTTTTTTTTAAAGTTTTTATTGTTTGACAGACATTATTCTTTGCTCAACTGGAAACAAATGGAAGAACACATAAGAACAGCAAAATTACGTGTTCTTCGCAGTTAGAAACCGAGTCTGGTTCATTTTTTCCATTTTTCACTGAGCAGATCGCATTGAAAAGAAGTGTTGACTATTATTTGCGAGCTCTGCTAATGGGGCGAGCACTTCTGTCAATCGTACATTCACTGCAAGCAAACTTGACGCACTTTGCTGCAATGGCAAATATCTGATAACTCCCAATCCTTTAAAACGTACACTTAAGAATTGCGCAAAAGTCCGGCTTAACACGTAAACATAGGCAAACATACTAACCAAGTATTCCAGAGGTTGCCAGTTTAAATCCCAGGTCGATTATCGGACAATTCCTGTCATGTTCCTTAAATCAAGTTACACCATTTTCCCAAAGTAATTTGCCACCAGCAATGTCGGTTTCTTGCGGATATCAGTAATTGAGGTGGACGCTTTCTTTATACCGTCAGGTTTCACCAACACGTCCGTCTGCTTTTTACCTGTAATATATCGCATCTTGGGGAAGGGGTAGAGTATGTTATGTCCATTCGTTTATAGAAGATTACTAAACTTTTTATTCAGGTTTAAAATACTATTTATAATATTTACCTTTATATTATCAACCGGCTAGTTAGATGCTAGCTGAAAGAGTAGTAGGTTTTTCAGATGGCCGTTACAGCAGTGAATATTACGTTTCTACCTGATCATCTAAGTTTAGAAGAAGAAATCTGTCACTGGCTTAGGCCGCATAAAGAAATCACTTCAGATGTTTGATTAACAGACAATTATCCAATTTATTCAAATTCTATACAATTTCATACTATTATTAGATTACAATAATTATACAAAAGGGCTAAGATCCCTTATATATATATATATATATATATATATGCCATTTATATTTTAAACACTTATGTATTAGCGTATGAACTTATCCTTTAAACATCAAGTGTATTTATTCCATAAAGTCTATGTATTTATGTATTTTATGTATTTCAAACTTTACGTATTCTAAAACAACAGTTAATGTGATAGGCAGAATAAATTAAAACATTAACAAAATAAACAGATAGCACCTTACAGTAAGAAGGCAGAAGGAAATACGTTGTGACAAGCCTTGACGGATAGATGGAACAGAGGAATCAACAGCTTATTTTATTGAAAACTTTGTAAGTGGACTGCACCAATTAGAATAATAGAATAATTAATGATCAAGTAGCCCAAAAATTCTTATGGCGTGACGGCGATTCAACCCGGAAACCAGAAACATATGTGATGCAAGTCATGACGTTTGGAGGATCCTGTTCACCGGCCCTGGCGAACTACATAAACAACAGCAACGCAAAGCAATTGAGTAAGTAGTTTCCGGAGGCCGTCAACGCAATCTGCTGTAACACCTTCGTAGACGATTGGTTACAGTCAGTCAACTCAGAAGATGAAATGATTCAACCAGCGTGAAAAGAATTCATGCTGAAGGCGGATTTGATATGCGGCAATGGACATCAAATTCCGCTCGGATGATGTCGGCCTTGGAAGACGTAGACAGTTCGCCGACGAAGCACATCGCAGCATCCGGAGAGTCCAAAGAAAAAGTCCTAGGCATGTGGTGGTTGCCTGTGAAAGATTTGCTGACCTATGTTGTAAAGCCTGATCTGGTTGCAAAAGTATCGACATCCAGAGCAACAAAACGGCAAGAACTAAGTATCGTTATGTCAATTTTTGACCCTCTAAGGCTTCTTGGCTTCTTCATAGTACGCGCCAAGATAATTTTGCAGAATATCTGGCGGACCGGCGTAGACTTGGACGAGCCTCTCAGGGAAACAGACGAAGCTGATTGGAGGAGGTGGTTGAAGCATGTACCGAAATTAAATGATCTAAAAATTCCAAAAGCAATGTCATTAGTAAGCTGTGCTGAAAAGTTACAGCTTCATACATTTGTGGACGCCAGCATCAACGCCTGTGCTGCTCTAGTTTTTCTGCGCGGAGAACTTAATGGTGAAGTTCGTTGCTCATTGGTAGCGTCGCCGCACTAAAACCCATATCTATACCGCGAATGGAGTTGATGGCTGCTGTCCTTGGACTTCGTCTGGCGAAGTGTGTGGAGTCTGAGCTCACTGTTCACATCGATCGACGTCTTTTCTGGACTGACTCGATGGATGTACTTTGTTGGATCCGGAGTGATGCTCGAAAATTTCAACAATTCGTCTGGTTGCATATTGAAGAAATACTTGAAGGATCCGTTGTGTCAAGTTGGCGCTGGGTGTCCACGGCATTCAACAAAGGACAAAGATGCTGGAAATCAATGGATCAATTCGTTGGTGTGTTGGGCCTGAGTTCTTATATCTGGGCGAATGGCCAACAACAAACTTTGCCCTAAAGGCAAACAATATACATATATTACACCATGACAAAAAGATTGTACACGTCCCAACTCTACAATGTATAATGCCAGATCCCCAACGCTTTAGTAAATTCGAGCATCTCCGATCAGCCCAGAGGTCTGTTTTAGACTTCTTGCGCGCGGTGGTTAAAAGGCCGAGTGGTGAACTGTTAAGTGGCCTACTGCATTTAAAGCGAGACAACGAAACTAATGCAATATTTATACGAGTATGTCAACAAGAAAAGTTTCCCGACGAGATCATCGCCATAAATGCCGAAGGAGGAGTAAAAAATCGTAAAAGCTTATTATACAAGTGTTGTCCCATTTTAGATGATTTTGGCGTTCTCCGCATCAAAGGAAATAATTTTTCCAAAACGACACCGTGTAACATATCTGATAGCCGAATCATATCACAGACGATATCATCATCTGCAAAACGAGATCGTCGTCAATGAAATGCGTCAGCCTTATTGGATCAGCCCAGCATGTCGTATAAGGTTAGCTCAACTAAAGCCACCGGAGATGGGTGATATCCCTGCGGAGCGGTTATCGCCACAAACGTTCACTTATACTGGCGTTGATTACTATGGCCCTATCCAGATAGTCGTTGGTCGACGCAGCGAGAGGAGGTGGGGCGTACTATTCACATGCCTAACCACACGGGCTGTCCACCTGGAAATTGCAACTACAACCAACACTGATTCGTTCCTATGCGGGATTAAGTAATTTGTAGCTCGACGCGGCGTATCATTACGAATCTTCTCAGATAACGGAACGAACTTTCGAGGTGCCCGCCGAATTCTGAAAGATGGGATGCTACTGATATCGACGTCAGCACTAGAGCAGCGATAGCCAACGATACAACGATATACACATGGGTGGTGCTTGGGAGCGTTTAGTGCGCTCAACTAAATCAATCCTCTCGGAAATCCTGCCTACGAATGGTCTGCGTGAAGAAGTGCTACCAGCCGCACTGGCTGACGTTGAGAGTGTGCTTAACTCAAGACCGAGGGGGCAAGTGGACGAGCGGAGTACCCGCTGTATTGTTTGTTGGGTTAGCTAGCGGAGCTTTGACTACCGTTGTGACAGCACTTCTGTATGACTCTAACTCTCTCGCACCTGAATGCAGAGGTGCCTATGCCTTAATGTACAAAGAAAAGCTAGCGTGACATCTGAGGAGAGCACATATTTCAGCATAACCAATACTTAGCGCATTTGAATTAAGATGGAGGCTGGAAATACGCTCTTAGACAGAAAATCATAGGCGTGGTCAAACGCCGCAACAGCTATCCTCCATCATAAGTGAATTCCATGCATGAGTTAGTTAAATTTTGGAAATAAAAGGAAACTGTACTAATTTTGATTTTTATTTTTAATTTTTACACAATGCCCTCGAATCAAAACGTAAATGCAAACCTTACAACATTTTCTTTTGCGGAGTGAGTGAGTAACCAAATCGACAAATCTCGCCAATATCTGCTTTTGTCTGATCGAAAACAACGAGAATGTCGATCAGCTTGATAAGTTCAATCGCGTCCCGACTATCCATCCGATGAGAATCCGCATATCATTGACAAGGTCGGAGATTCTATCATCACCGGCCAGCCGATAGGCTTTCGCGGCACTGGCCAGACATATGCAGACCTGAACGCCATCAAAGTGAATGCTGTGGTGCATTTGCTAATGAGTTATTCCAATACATTTAAATCCAACCGATCCTCGCCTGTTCGGCTACTGGTTGATCACAAGCTACTTTTTGTTTATTCGTTTGTATTTTTCTTACTTTCCTTTCCTTCTCTTTGTTTTTATTTTGTTTTTGCAATGTGTAAGGATAGGAAACCAAAACGCTATTAACGACAAATGGTCCAATCAGTATATTTTTACTTCTTTTCTTCCTATTAAATTATTTTCTGTCTATACCTGACTATACCTTTTTAACCAGTCAAGGAATCGCAGAATTAAATTATATATTTATTAATCTGTACGAATAACAAAGTATAAATATAGAATATATTGGCTATATGTCGACCGCCCTAATTCCCGACATCGGGTACGCTTATTTGTAGAAATCGTGCTCTTGTGCATCCTTCTTGATGTTGTTTTTGTAGCCTTTCTCGAAGTCCTTCGGCAGCACGATGTAACAATTTTCTCGCACACAGCATGCATACCAGCCTCCTGACAGATCGCATTGATGTCGGCACCGTAGATTTTGTCGGGACGAAAAACAAACTCCTCAAGATCAACGTCGTCGCTGTAATCGTCGAAAAGAGAAGACGTTTTTTTCGACGACCTTGCAGTGAAAATTCTATTTCTAAAGGCGTCCGGGATGCAATAGAGCCGGATCAAGCGTATCGGGGGGATTGGTTGCCATTATGACTTTAACATTGGTTGTATCATCGAAACCATCCATTTGGTTAAGCAGTTCGAACAAAATCGCATCGATTGCATCAATAAATATTATGGCCGGTGCATTCTCCTATTGAAAAATATATACAATATTTGGGATACACGGCAAAAAACATAACTTGTAGCGCACATATAGATCGTACATATCCAGTTGATCCAGCACACTGTGTGCGTCTTTAAGCTCAGCATCTAACAAGTCATCCTGCGCATAGTTACTTGAATTTAAAATAATTGTGTGTCGATAGTCTTCAACCGACTATCAACGCGTACGGTCACTATCATCTAAAGCTCCTCTGCATTGCAAATACACACCGGTCTCTGTCTGCGAGTTCACTCTTAAACTCTCATTCAATTTTTCAATCATAACCGTAAACAAGCAAAGCAAAATAGAAACGTTTTACCCTTTTACGATAGTGGGTTATCCACCTGATCACCAGCGTAGCAACGGCATTGATCTGTTAGGCCGAAGGCGCAACACCCCACACAAGCAAACGGGCAGTACATATATGTAAATTTCCCGAAACAACAAGAACAAAAACAATTTAAACTATCGCCATTCGTCATCATAGACTACTGTCAGAAGAAGAAATCAAATGCGAATTGGAGAGCCAAAACGTCTGCGAAGTCCGAAAAATAATGAAGAACACTGACAGAGTACATCATGATTGGCTACGAAAAAACGAACATTCGACCATACACCAACTGCAACATGAACCAAATCACAAACAACAACCACGCATCCATCGAAAAAAAAATGCCCAGTCTATATCAAACAACAGGAAATAATCGCAATAAAAATAAATCACAAGGTTGATAACAAAGCGGCCTACGACATATATAACCGTACATACACAACCAACCACCAAAGCTATGCATCAACACTAAAACAACCAAAACCAATAAACCCCGAGAACCTACAACTAACACCAACCATTAACACAGCCACAAAGAAACGAAATCTAATATCCTACGAAGACATTAGCGACCTCATCATCGACCCTAAGCCAACCACAACTCTAGCAGCTAAACTAAGTAACAAATCTAACCACCAATCCAAAATAAAAATACTCCCATCAATACACTGAAACGAGCAATTAGACAATTAAGATCCAACACTAAACAAGGTAAACTCAACTCTTTGGCTGTCATAGAAGACTACGACAGTTCTGATTTAATGGAATAATAACATAACAATAACCAAAACAATTTGCCTCCGCCTGGCTGACGGTGTGTCGCACCCTTCAGGGATTTTTGCAACAAATTGGGATTCCTTATCCCCGACACACCGTCAGTCACCTGTAGGCAACCCCCACCTCTACCACAATCCATCGTTCACTGTAGTAAACCTTAAATAAACCATTTACCGTGGGGTAAACTAAACATTTATTTTAGTCCAGTATAATGTCTCTTAAAATTATCCAAAGGAACATCAAAGGATATACAAGCAACTACAGCGAACTTTTAACCATAATAAAACAACAATCCCCACAAATAATAACTCTTCAAGAAACACATATATTCAACACAACTAATAATAACATTCCCATACCCATCAACTACACTTTAATTAGTAATGAGCAACCAACAGGTTTGGTGGAATCGCCATTTTGATACACAAATCAATCCAACATAATGAAATTACCATTTACAACAGTTTCGAAGCATTAGCTTTTTGAAATCCAATCCAAACAAATATTAGTGGTTTTCTCAGCGTACATTCAGCCTCCAAAAATTTCTCTCTAACGGAACTAGAAAATTCATTCAAATCACACCACTCCAACACCCCTTCGATCATTGTGGGTGACTTCAACAGGTGGCACTCCACCTGGGGCTCCCCACAAGAAAACAAAAGAGGAAACATTTTATCAAAATATATTCAACGGTCCAAACTAATCATTCTCAACGATAAGTCCCCAACCCACTATACAACCCATAATACCTTCACCCATATAGACTTATCCGTTTGCCTCACCTCAACTTTACCCATACACAAAATGGGAAATATTCCACGACCTTTGCGGGAGTGATCATTTCCAAATTTTATTAAGAGTTTTCCCCCATCCCCCTCCAAACAACTTTAGCCCGCCACTTTTTAAAACAAAGCCAACTGGAGTTTATTTCTAACACTATCTAATGAAATTAACCACAGAAGTCCAATGAGCTCGAATATAAACAAAGAAGCCGCCAACCTATACAAAATAATCTTGCATAGCGCACACTTTTCCATACCGCAAACATCACACCAAAAACTTCCACACAGAGTTCCATGGTGGAGCAAAACACTCACAGAACTTCGGTTAAACAAAGTCAATACATGGAAAACTCTCAAACGGAACATCACTCAAGAAAACATCATCAACTACAGGCGAGCCAATGCCATGTTCCGTAGGGAACTCATACGAACCCAAAAAGAAGTTTCCACCGCATTTACATCGACTATACAACCAACCACACCCACCACCATATTTGGGGCGAACATAAGACGGTTTTGTGAACTCAACCTTTTAGATAACCCTAATCTAACTAAACTCGGCTCTACAATCACTTAAAGGGTAAACCCCAGGACTTAACAGAATCTCATACCCCATGATCAAAAACAGCTTACAATCGACAAAAACCAGAATAATTGAACTCTTCAACAACACTGTCAACAACATCATACCCCAATTCGAAAGATGATGAGCTATTACATATCACTACAGATGCCTCGGAGGGTGTGGAGAATCAGAAAATACAAAGTAATGTAAGATGCTTTTCCATTAAATATTTCCCCTCCTTTACTACTTAGAACGATGACGACGACGGTGGCACAGACAGTGATGAACCCCCAAGTTACACGAAAATAAAGTCACAAAAATGTGGTGGGGGGCTGCAATGTTACTTCAAAGGCATTGTCGATCGTTTGTTACAATCGATTCGTTGCAAATCTCTAAAAGGATTCGCTCACACAGTCGCTGGTAAGCAATTTGCCGCTCAAGCAACAGATTGATAATATATTTTGCGAAGTGAATGGAGTAACCAAATCGACGAATATAGCCAAGATCTCCTTTTGGCTGATTGAAAGCGATGTCAGTGTACTCATTGCGGCTTGCCATACTTTTCGACCTGGCGTCACGTGGTAGCTTTGCATGCATAAAGGGCATTGTTGGCATCAGGCCGAAAAGCACAATCAACGCACTATGATGCAGCTGTACGACAAGGGGTATGGAATTTTGCGCACGACACCAACATCGACGTGGTACTTGTGTCAACCAGCTTGTTAAGTTCAATCGGGGTCGACTATCCATCCGATGAAAATCCTCACATCATTGATAAGGTCGGAACCGATAGTCTTCGGCGGCACTGGCCAGACCTATGCAGACCTGAACGCCATCAAAGTGAATGCTGTGGTGCATTTGCTAATGAATGATTTTAATCCAACCGATCGTCGCCTGTTCGACTACTATTTTGTTCAGTCGTTTGTTTTTTTCTTACTTTTCTTTCCCTCTCTATTGTTTCTATTTAAATTTTGCAATGTGTAATCATAGGAAACTGAAGTGGAAAAACAAGGAAACTTAGTTATTTCACAGCCTTCACAGCCTTGGCATGCATTTTACAACATAAAAAATTAATATAAAAAAAAATAAGCGTGACGTGGTGGTAGAGACCTGTTCGCTGCCATCCAGTGGAACACGCGACACCAGTCCTAGGCCTGTTAACCGTTGCGGGTCCGAGGATACACAACCAGTTGGAGGGTATTCCAATCGAAGAGAGCGGGCACTGCGACCAGAGTAGATCTTTCGTACCCTATACCCTGGTTAAGACAATAGAGCCTCTCCTTTTTTATAAAGGCTAGAAGGTTCTTTGTCGAAGAGTTCCTGATCGAAACAGGTGACACAGAGTCTTATTCCAGGAAGTCTAGACGAAGTTTGGCCAACGCAGGAGACTCACAAAGGAGGTGAAGATTAGTATCTGCGTCTTCTAAGCAGAGCCTACTCTCTGGAGAAGATGACAAACCTAGTTTGTGCAGATGGTAATTTAGGCGGTGGTGACCGGTTAGTAGCCCACAAGCAGGTCCGATCTACCAAGGGCTAATTTTGGAGGGGTGACTCGTGGGAAATCAGCAGTTTGGCTTGGTGAAGGCCCTGTCTGCGTGCCCTAAGGTCAATGGTGAGAACTCTGAACCATTCCTCGATTAATGACTTGGCCGTTGCCCAGCTAATACCTATATATGGTTCAGGGCCAATTAATCTGGAGAAGGACCCAGCCCGCGCCAGTTCATCGGCAGCTTCATTACCTTCGACGCCTTGGTGACCAGGTACCCAGCACAACGTTACCCTATTTTGTCGCGACAGTAGCTGGAGGGAATCAAAAAAATCCCTTACACTCCTGGGTGAAAATTTCCAGTATGTAAGTGCCTTGATCGCCGCTTGACTATCTGAAAAGATAGATATATTTTGTCCTCTTGGTCCCTTTACCAGGAGGTTGCGCGCACATATGTCTATGGCGTAGATCTCCGTTTGGAATACAGTGGGCCATTTGCCCGTGGCAATGGAGATCCTTGTATTTGGTCCGAAAATCCCGGCTGCGGTAAGCGTTTCCATTCTAGAACCATCAGTGGACCATGTGTTGCCACTGGGTCTAGGGCTCGGGTTACCGATTTCCAGTCAGCTCTGTTTGGGACGAGAGCCGTGATGCGCCGACCGAAGCGGAATTCAGTGGTGATATGGTCTGTTCTGGTTCAGATTGAGATCCCAGGGATTACGCTAAGTAGTTCCGAGCGACCAGTGCCTTTGAAAGGCATGCCAGATTTTATTTGAATGTTCATAGCACTAGTTGCGGCTGACCTTTTAATAAAAATATGTAAGGGAGTGAGTCCAATGATGGTCTCCATGGCAGCCATGCCATGGTAGGCATGGCCCCGGCCATAGCGAGGCACGCAAGCCGCTGGAGCTTGACGCATTGCCGAATGGCTGTTTCCTGAATCATCTTGGGCCACCATACGAGACCTGCATAGGTGACGACGGATCTAACTACCATGGTGTATAACCAGTAGATCAGTTTTGTAGATAGACCCCATGTTCTACCATATAACCGTCTACAAGCCCACATGGCTCTGGTGGCTTTGCTGAGTACTGTGTTAAGGTGAGCATTCCAGTTTAGACGTTTATCCAGAGTTACCCCCAGATATTTGACCTGATCAGATAGTTCAATTGCAGTACCGTTCAACCGAACTGGACCAATGTCCAGTTTGTACCTCTTTGAAAATGGTACCAATACAACCTTCTGTGGGTTAATGCAGAGACCCTCTCTGTTGCACCAGTGGTTGACGATTTGGAGGGCGAAGCACATTACGTCCGAGATAGTTCGTTCGAATCTCCCCAACAGTGAGATCATCTTAGCCAAAACATAGTCAATGACGAGGGACCAGAGTAGCGTGGGGAGAATTCCGCCTTGTGGACAACTCTTAATTGTTCTTATGCAAACGGTGGTATTGCCCAACGAGAACGAAATTTCGCGCTGTTTTAGCTTGGCATCTACCCAGGCTATCGAGGCAGTTTTGCAGCAAAGCTGGAAAAATGCCATCACCACCCGCTGCCTTAAAGGGCTGGAATGAGGAGATAGCCCAACTTAGCTTGTCTGCTTCAAAGATGACGCCAGAAAAACTGCTAGCCCGGCGTCCCCAGATCCATTGGTCAGGGTAGGGTGGTTACAGCGAATTTGAGGTGGTGATAGAACCAGGAAAGTGAACCTGTAGTAGATACTGTAGGGTCTTTTGCCGTTGGTTCGTAAAATGACCATTTTGTCTTTTTAGCAAACCTATGCCATTCGACGGGGCCTTGGTTAACACTTTTTGCAGACGGGCTGCTACGGAAAGCGTTTGCAATTCTTCACAGTGCCTGCGCCATGTCACACGCTTGGCCCGTCTAATGTGTGTGTTATAATTGGTGAGCTGACCAGGGCATTTAGCTTTGTTGAATAGTTTCCGTACTATCTGTCTTTTAGTCGAGAATAAGGTGCTTATTCCAATACGGGACCTTAGGTCTACTATGCGTGATGCGTTTTGTGTTGTTCTACTTAAAGGACTCTATGAGCACCTTGTTAAGTTGTTCAGCTGCATCGTCTAGCTCGTATGTAGATCTGGTGCTGTGAACAAGAGTGCTGGCCTTAGTGTTCATTAATCTTCGATTAAGGTCCCAGTCCGTCTTCTTTGGTTGATAGATTGGGGACCGAAGTTGAGGGCTGTCGGGGATGTCAAAACGGAGGTGCATATGATCCGACAGCGAGGCTTCCTCAGAGACATACCAGTCCCATATGGACGGGCTTATAGCCCTGCTGGCAAGGGTGAGGTCAAGTACCTCCTGCCTGGAAGCGGTGACAAGGTTGATTTGCACCCCCTGTTTGCTATATCTAAATTGGAGCTCATAATATAGTTAAGAAGGTTAAGAAAGTTAATCACTCCTTGTGTTGATTTCATTGCTGCCCCAGATTGTGTGGTAGGCATTAGCATCGCAACCGATAATTATTTGTCGATTTGTTCGGCGAGAGTTCTCGACAAGCGTCTGGACTTCCAGTGTTGGGATGTTCGTATTGTCCGCAAGGAAGTAGACTGAAGCGAGGACAATTTCCTGCACTCCTGTTGCCGTAGAAACCACCACGATGGCCGCTGTAAGGTCCCTATGGATAAATTGGTTTAGTGGGGTGTAATTGATACTATTACCAATTAAGATAGCCATGCGAGGGGTTCCTCTCGAGGTGTGGTAAAGCTACTTACCTGATTGGGCAACGAACGAGGCCACCTGTCACCCAATTTTTTTTGTTTTTGCATACGGTAGCCGAAGCCCCTATGGCGTGATGAAGATTCGCCTGAAGGACTTTAATTTTCATTTGGGTCCTTCTTTAGGGAGCGCAACACCAGGTCACTGCGCTTTGCGGTGCATGGTCCCCTTGCCATGAAGCCGGCCTTGGCCTAGTGCCTCGCACGTTCCCGGATGTTGATGCCGAGACAGAGAGTGATGATCCGCTCCGAGAGATCGGTCGCGCGGCTGACGGTTTCGCCAGCTTAATATCCTGGCCAGCACAGGCAGCTGGCTTTGGGGCGGGGCCACCACCGCTCGGTGGGCCGGCAGGCACCAGTAAGCCATTTATCGTCGAGGTGGACGATGAGGCAGCCTAGATGGTTGACATCCCTGCGGTTACGGAAACCACGGTGGACACAGTTGTCGGCGTGATTGTTGTTTGCTTGGCGGTGGTGGAGGGTTCTAAACCCACCTCAGGGGGCACCCGCTCCACAGCAGCTGAATCATTCCCTCCAGCTTCCAGTGGGGCGCTACCAGGCTGATGCTGATTGCAGTTGCTTTTCAGCACCAGCTCAATGTGGCCAAAGCGATAGGCGATGATGCCCTTACGTGAGGCCAGGGCCTTCTAAGTGACATCATCGACAATGACTAGGAGGTGCAACTGGTGGACATTTGCCGCGCGGTGCACCACCTTCCATTGAGCCGCTTCTGGGAGGGAGTTCTAGGTAGCTATGACGAGGACCCTCTCATTGCTGAGATTACCGCTATGCGGGAAATAGCCACGAATAACGTGCGTCTGCGGCACGTGGTCTTAATCGATAAGTTCGATGTCCATAGAGCACTTCTCTTTGATGCGAACCAGGTTGTTCCTCAACCATGTCATTATGGACATCTTGGAACAGATTATCTGTAGCCAGCCCGTTCGGGGGACACATCCCTCGAAAGCTGCTTTGAGGTTCTCATCCGGTTTTTCGATAACAACCTCCAAGATAGCCTCTTGCAGCAGTGCCATATGCTCAGCAAAAAGAAGTTTCTTTGATGGGCCGGTTGGGATAAACCCAAGTTTAACGCTTCTTGCTACCCAGTTGTAGGAAGTTTTATCAGACTCCAAGTGAGTCCGCTTGGGTTTCTTGGTATTGTTCATACCGGGCGATTGCTCCTCGAAGCTTGTTCTTTTAATGACGGCTACATCGCCGCTTTTGGAAATCTCTAGAGCGTCTGCCCGAAAGTACCCACTGTTTAACTCCCGCTTGAAGCGCCTGTGCTCTTTGGTGGTTTGGCGGACAAAGGCTGGTCCGTTGTCCAAATGAAATTGGTGCAGTTGGGCACCTGCTTCCGTGGCGTCGGATTTTTGCGACGGAAGGTTGGATACAGACACACCCCATTGTACGGTTTGACTCCGAATTCGAGGACATGGAATCCTCCGACATGGTCGTCAAGCTGCACTTTGGTGCCTCCACCGAAAAACCAACTGACTCACCCTCTCTTGATGGATTTTTGTTAGTTGGTCGATTCACGACCTCTTGTACGTGCCCAATGGCTTCGCCTTGAGGAGTGTTGACCGACAGCCCTATAGCTGCAAAGCTGGTATTGGCCAAGTCCATAAAGGTATGGCCAGAGGATTATGCATTTAGAGCTGCATCGCACTCATTTAAATTTGTGTTATGTGTCATTTTGATCCCACGATTAATCGGGAAGAGAGGTCACCCACGCCTGAGCCCGTTACCGCGGTAGGTCTAATTGAAACTGGAGGGCCACAGGTATCCAGATTCCGCAGACTAAAAATTAGGCACCCTCCTGGCCATGCATCCCTTGGCGTATGCTGTTCCACTATGGCACAAACTTCAATTTTGAGCTTGCCACCTTTACTTTTTATGGTACTCTGCAATACCACATTGGTCATTCTTCGTTTTGCAGAAGGACAAACTGCGCAAATCTTCATTTTTCAAGCTCCTTCTGTCGGTATTATATTTTCGGAATCTGTGGAATTTTTAATTGAAATCTCATTTCCTATATCGTGGTGATTGTTGCCATATCAATCCTGTCATTTATATGATTTTTCACTAGACCACTAAAAAGATTTTTCATAAAATGAAAATGATTGTGAGGCTTTTGTCCGTTCGTATTTCTTAAACAGCTTATCAAAATGCACATCTGATCGAAAATATGAACTCTTTTGGTACTATTGTATCCTCTTCGTTGAACGATAGCAGGAGACAAACCACTTTGCTTGGTTTTGGTTTATAAAACAAAAGAGTTAATGTCTTAGCGAAACATGAACTTATCGCATTTGCAACCCCTATTCCAACTATTGTCAAATTGTACGGTTGCTTAATGATTCTAATAATTGTGACATCGGTATGGACTTGAACAAGTTGTCCATCTGCATTCCTATTTGAGTCAAGAACAGTTTGTCTTCTGTACTTTCTTCAATATCTAACCAATCATCCCATCCCGCTATAATTCCAGTAGCTCCTTCTACCAATATCCCCTCTACTACCACTTCATCTGTCGCTTTCAACTTTCCCACCACAAATTGTTCATCTTGCTCTACTCCCTGTCCTACTACTGTAACTTCTGCTTCATCTTCTACTAAAGTCTCTAACTCCTCCCGTACCTTGTCTCCCCCTAAGAGTTCTTCGCAGTCCAATACTGCCACTACTCCAGTGCCATGTATTTTGAAGGTGCTGGATCCTCGTAAACATGTTTTTGTTTCCAGGTTGGATAAGGAGACAACCTGTAAGGACGTTGCACGTTATATTTCATCAAAATCATGCAACCTTTCAAATATTAATATTCACAAATTTAATTTTGCTAGCCCTAGAGAAGGCTCTTCTTTCAAACTTTCAGTTTCGTTGGAAGTATTTTCTGTCATTTGTGACCCTACATTCTGGCCTACCCATATGGTGGTCCACGAGTTCATTCCTAGAAAAAAGTCTAGGGCTTTGCAGGTTACCTTACCACTACTTCAGCTTCATCTTCAAAATCTCTAAAAAACTAAGTCTACATTTTCAAAATATTAGAGGGCTAAATTCTAAACTTTCTTCGTTTTATCTTAGAAGTTTTTTTTTCAGTTCTGACATTATCGTTTTCGTTGAGACTTGGCTTCGCCCTGATGTTCTCAACTCTGAAATTATCAATAACTCTTACTCTACGTTTCGTAAAGATCGTTATGGCCGCGTAGGTGGTGGAGTCTTAATCTCTGTTCTTTCATCTTTTTCGTCAGAAATGGTCTCTCTTGACGATACTGAAAACATTGAATTTATCTGCGTCAAAATTTCATTCTCTAATCATAACATTTTTATTACTTGTTCATATATTCCTCCTTCATCGTCCGACTCAGTCTACTTGGATCAAGCGAAGGCTATCTAGAATGTATTAAAGCTCATTAATGACGCTGATATTTTGCTTGTTTTAGGTGATTTTAATCTTCCCTCTATTAATTGGATTCCTTTTAGTGACTCCAATATCGTTCTTCCTTCTGTTGACAGCGAGTTCGTTGATTTATTGCTGGATCTCTCTCTCCAGCAAATAAACCACATTTCCAACATCAAACATCGTATACTAGACCTAGTGTTTACTAACTGCCATGAAAATCCTCTCCATTGTCAATTCCAGAAGATACCTATCACCCCACTCTTGAGGTGACACTAACTCTTAACCAACTTCTGTCTGCATCTGACTCAACTTGTGCTAAGCCAAGACAAGCTTTTAATTTTAAACCTACTAATTTCAATCGTCTCAACTCATTGCTTGCTTCCACGGATTGGTCAATATTAAGTTCTTCTTATGATATTGATACTGCCGTGCGGTTTTTCAACACGACTATGCTGGATTATATCAATAAATGTGTGCCTAAACTGCATGTTACGATGATTCTAAGCGTCCGCCTTGGTTTTGTATAAATTTGGTCCGTCTAAAAATATTAGAAATCGGTTATTTAAAAAATTTAAACGCTCTTGTTCCGCAACTGATTATGCGAGTTATGCCGCGGCTCGTAGTAAATTCAACATTTTTAATCAATCTTGCTATAGTAGATATTTGTGCAAAGTAAAAGTAAATATTAATCGAGATCCCAAAAATTTTTTTAAATTCATCAAAATCAAAAACAAATCAGAGTTATTTCCAACTAGTATGGAGTTTGATGGAGTTGCAAGTAGCTCTGATGATGGGATTGCGAACCTGTTTGCTAAATTTTTCCAGGGCATCTACTCTAATAGTGCCTGTGGAAATAGTTCTCCTTACCCTTACAAAATTGATGAATTTAATCACTTCAATATGCCGTTTATTGACGGCAGTATCATTTTACGATATCTAAAATTGGTTAAACCTTCTTTTTCTCCTGGTCCGGATAATATTCCTAGTTGTATTTTAAAAAGCTGTGCTGACAACTTATATATTCCCCTTTATACCTTATTTAATTTATCCCTTATTACTTCGTCTATGCCCAGTGGTTGGAAAGAATCCTAAATATTTCCCTTATTCAAAAAGGGTAGTAAGTCAGATATATCGAACTACAGAGGTATTGCCAAGCTGTGTGCAATTCCTAAGTTGTTTGAGCAGATTATCACTGATCAACTACAGTTTTATATTTGCCCATTGTTAAGTATGTCTCATCATGGTTTTGTAAAGAACCGTTCAACGGTAGCCAATCTGTTGGAATTTACTTCTATTGTCAATCACAACTCTTCGGTAGGTAGCCAAACTGATGTTAACTACACCGACTACAGTAAAGCTTTCGATACTGTATAGCATGAGTTGCTCATAACCAAACTCAAAGCTTTTAGTTTCACTTCTCCATTGATCCGATGGCTGGCATCTTACCTTGATCATCGCTCTCAAAGGGTACTTTTTAAGTCTTCAATATCTAAGTCTTTAAAGGTAACATCAGGTGTTCCCCAAGGCAGTCATTTGGGGCCTTTGCTTTTCAACATATTTATTAATGATCTACCTACCGTCATCAAACACTCTCAGATTTTAATGTACGCAGATGAAAACTATGTTTCCGCCTTAATAACCCATCTCACGTGATTTTCCTTAAGAGTGACATAGACTCTTTATCTCGTTGGTGTTCCAAAAACTATTTAATCCTCAATACCAATAAATGCAAAGTTATGTCCTTTTTTCGCGGAGCCCTTATTTCAAATTCGTATTCTTATTACATTGACTTAAATAGTTTAGATCGTATTTCCCAGTTTAACGACCTTGGTATTTTGATGGACTCGAAGTTGCATTTCGGTACCCACATTTCCACTTCGGTCTCTAAAGCTAGAGGTATCCTTGGCTATATTAAACGCTGGTCTAAGGAATTTGATGATCCGTATAGTACCAAAGTACTATACACTTCACTAGTAAGACCTATTCTGGAGTATGCGTCTTGTGTCTGGGATCCTCAATATCAGATGTACATTGATCGTATTGAGTCGGTGCAAAAGCAATTTCTACTTTTTGCTCTCAAAAACTTGCACCGGGATCCTAATGCTTGCCTACCATCTTATCGGTGTCGTCTCAAATTGATCAACCTCCCTACCTTGTCTAGTCGTAGAACGGTCATTGGTGTAACTTTTATGTATAACCTCATTTATGGTAGTATTAACTCACCTTTCTTACTTAGAATGATTAACTTTAGTGTACCAGCACGTTCAATTAGAAACTATTCTCCTATTATTCTTCCCTTTTGTAGAGCTTCTTATTTGCAACATGATCCATTCTATGTCTTATGCAAATCTTTTAATACCCACTTTGCGTGTGCTGCTCCTCCCACCTCTTCTTATGTTATAAAAACTAAATTGTTGGCATCATTGAATTAATGCATAACTTATTTCTATACTTTCTAAATTTCGTTCTTGTTTAAATAGATATGTTATTGTAGGTATTGAATTCTAAATTTAATATTAGCTTTAGTTTAATCTTGCATTCTGATTATGTTAATGGCTGATGATGTTTTTGTCTGTAGCCAAATATTTAGTACGTAGACATTAGCTTTGATATCGCATGATCACCAAAGATATTAGCAATTAAGACCAGCTGAGCCCAGTCTATGTGACTGGGTGAATTTTGATGCCACCTGGGCCTGCCCCATGTGAGATCAGTGTGTGGTCATTGCGTACCTACTAAGTCGATGTAAAAAAAAAAAAAGTTCTTTAATATAGAACTTTCCAAATGGCATTATAGTGGTGTTTGAGTCTTTGCCCAAATATGGTAATGCATCCACCATGTACTTCGTTCCACTATCACACAACATTACAATTTTAAGCTCATATTTGGCTGGCTTATTTGGAATTTAATAATAATAATAATGTATATTATAATAATTTATATAATAATAATTATATATATAATAATAATAATAATATATTGTAATAACCCTACACCACCACCGGGACGAAGGCCGCAGCAGCCAGTGCCCTCCCCTGGTGAATCATAGGTTTTTAAGTTTTATTAGCTTTATTAAATAAAAAATAAAATAAAAATTTCCCATATTTTCCTGATGGGAGCGAATTTGTCACCAAGTAATTGCAAACGTATTGACTTATCGTCAAACAGCAAATAAGGCTTAAGATTTTTAAATCTTGCCTTGGTGGTTATGATTATGGTTATATATTTCGATCTGTCAAATAGTTCCTCCACAGATAAATGCTGATCTTTTTATTCCTAAAAGGGCGTATATTTAATTTTCAGTAGTATTCCGTCTTGGTGTCTTATCCGTATTTTCAAGCAATATGGTTTCACGTTGAGTTATCTCTACATTTGTCCACTGTACAATTTCATGAACAATATTTTCTGTTATAAACATTCGAGTTAATTCGGTTAATAAATAATAATTATTAATTGGATTAATAATTAATTAATCGCCCGCAAAACATTACCTTTTCGGCGCCTCCTTCCGCCAGATGGCACCAGAACTTGGTCATATGCCCAAAAAGAATTTGGTCATGTTGTCGAGTCTTATATCAACAAACATTATAAGAAAGGAGAGGCTAAGTTCAGAAAGCCACAGATGGCAGCCTCATCAGCTGTACTCGGTAGCAGCTGGCCAATCACCTGCTCTTCCCCAAAAACATTTATAGATTAACGAAACCATCACAGTCGTGATTATACATTAACATACGGCACTTTTATCCCGATAAAAGGTTCTCGTGGGATAATTTTCAATATAGGCCCATACCATACCATAGAAGAAGGTCATAAGTATTAATTAGTTGAGTTGAAAAATTAGAGCCTTTCACATCAGAATATTGTGTTTGGAATTTTATTTTTTTTATTTTTTGAAGATGCTACCTTGCGGAACTCATGTTCTAATATTTCTTAGTGGTGAATATTCGTCCGAGAACTTCACGAAGAATTACCTATTGGTAATGTAATAGTCCAACATTTATACAACATTGTGGGGAAATATTGTATGTAGCTTGTAAATTAATTCATTGTGCCAAACCTTATTGAAGGTTTTCTCTACGTCTAGGAATACTCACTCTAATAAGAAATTTTTTGTCGTCGAGGTGGTTTAACATTTTGTGCATAACGCGACGGCCTTGTATGGTAGAGTGGTTTCTACGGAAGCCAAATTTTTTTTTCCTTTAATACTCCGCATGGGAGCATAGGGCTTCTACGAGAATACTCCATCTCCCTCTGTTTTCCGAATTCTCTCGGTTTCTTCCCATGACTTAATTTCGTCGCCTGTGAAAGCTGGCGACTTTTCCACATCTTGTATAGTCTGCCGAAAGTTGAGCGTGCCGTAGATAGGCGTACCTTGACATCTTCTGCTATACCTCCGCTGCTTGATATAATCGTGGCCAAGTAAGAGAAATCGTCTAAGAATTTGACCTGCGTATTGTCTCTCCAGATGTGTTCCGCACTGGTATTGTTTAATTTAATCGCCTTGGTCTTCTTTATATTGATTACCAGACTGACTCTTTTGGTGTGACACACAAAATCGTTGACCTTGGCCTGCATATCGCTCCGGCGGTGGGATAGCAGACATATGTCGTCCGCATTGTCCAGGTGTTCAAGATGTCCTACACTATGCCGCGGCTAGTGGTAGTAGTGCGATGCATGACTTCGTCAAGCACGACGTTGAAAAGCAGCGGCGAGAGTGAGCATCCTTGCTTTACGCCACTGATTGTCTGAAAAGATGCACTAAGTTGTCCGTTGTGCAGTACCGATAGTTCGGCGTCTTTATACAATGTGATCTTCCGCGTTACTCCTTTATTTGGCAGGTCTTTCCGGATTGCTGAGCGATTTAATGAATCAAATACCTTTTGGAAATCGATAAACGTGAGGTATAGCGATGACCGCCATTCCACCGATTGTTAGGTTATTGCGCATAATGTGATGGCCTGGTCTACGCAGCGCCTTTGTGGCCTGAATTCTGTTTGTTCGCCAAGGAAAGTGGGCTAAGGTGGATATTCTCGCTCTGCTGTTCATTGCTGCTATGTTTTCGGTCAAGATACCTTTATGAAAGCGCAGACTTTGCTATACATCTCTGGTATGTATGGTGGGTGCATAAAATTGTTTGGTTTGTTGTTGTGTGTGTAACCCGTGATAATTTTTTAGGTATTGTTTTCTGACCTACGAATTTTTTTTGTTTGTTATCATTCATAAAAACTGAAATCATTTATGTTTTCAGGTGTAGAAGAAATGTATGACCAAAGGCCAAACTCCATACCACTCGGTTGATAAATTTATAATTTTAAGCGGTTTTCACGCGGCAAACTCCATAGCAGGCGTTTTTGGTGCGGCAGCCGGCCCGGCAGCCCACCGGCGTTTTGTACACAAAGAACAGCTGTGCTGATTCACAAGTAAATTTGAATTTAAATTTGAAGTGTCAATTACAATAGTAAAAATGGATTACGATAAAGATAGACTTTTCTGATTTTATGAAATTTATTGGGTTTGTTGCGTGTGTGAATGAAGCACACGAACAATACTTAAAGAAAGAGAAAAGCCGCTTTTGAGTGCGTCCATTATACATGGACAGAGGCGTGAGTGGCTTCTTTTCAACAAAGTATGAAAGCTTTAAAATAAAACATCCAGAACAATTCCGTTTAGTAACTCGGATGCGTCCTGAGGTTTTCGATTGCCTGCACAATTTGTTGAAGAAAATCTCGAGAAATGCTTGATACTACGCTCCCACATAGTGACGTTAAGTTTCCGTACTATTTAGTGGTGATGCGGCTTCGAACTCCAACTCCAACATACTTGGTGCGCCCGTATCCAGGACTGCTGTTGGACAACGCAAGGGACACGGAAGGAGTCAAATCAATTGAAAAAAATTGCAAGATTTTCTTCAAATAATTCATCTAGAAATGCAAATGCAATTGGAGGGACACTTTAAAAGAATATTTATTCATAAATAAAAATTAAAACAACTTCTCGTCCATTTCTTTTTTCGTTATTAGTCCGTGCAAATAATTCATACAGCGGTGTCACTAAAAATTCTTTCTCCTCAATTTCGACCGAACACCGATTTTAGGTATCACAGAAAACTCTTTCGGTAGGATTCAACCTTCCACAGTTTTGTTGGAATAATTGGTTATTTTCACTCAAATCTACACATACGGCTCGATTTCCGGCATTATCAACACAACGACCCCAATCATATATCAGCCATTGTTCAGACTTGGCTCATTTGGAATTGCCCTAACACCTAATGACATCACCGCTCCAATTAATTGAGGAATGGCCAAAAATCACCCATCAAATAACTTGAAAGTTAGTTGAGTCGATGTCAAAAAGAGGTCGTTGCTCACCAAAAGAGCAGCCATACTAAATATTGAAATGAAAAAATCGTGCTAATGTATTTATGTAATGTATTTATGTACATATGTCGTAATTTTGTTAGGTGGAAGTTGTTAAAAAACATAACTTTGAAAATGAATGAAACAATTTTGGTATTGTTTAAATATTAATCTGCAAGTCTGAATTTTAGTGTTACTTCTTTATTTGTTTAGAAGTTAAAAAGGTACTGGTTGAAATAAGCTGTGAGCCATTGTATATACATGCATAAACACATATATATGTATGAGTGTATAGAGAAGACTCTAAAATATTTTGGACTCAAAAAAATCGATTACGAATATATCTTGTATGTCATTCAAAATATCCGAGATCAAACATCTTGTTTGATCATTGAAATCGCGATGTTTTGTGTGCGCCTAAGTTCTTACAGTGCTGCCAAGCTTGTTTCAGTCCATGTTGTGACTGCTCTCTGCTAGCCGGTCAACAGAATATGTTAACGTGGTAAACATTTTAATTTGACGGCAAATCTGCTGCTGTATTTTAAAATGGATCACGATGGTAAATAATATAAAAAAGAACATAACAACTGTATTGGTGTCACTAATTGGTAGTTTGTTGTACTTAGATCAAACACCGGCAATCAAGAAGCCGAGACTGGTCGGAAAACCGGAGACTGGGAGTCGCAAGCTGTTGCTAGGTGACGAAGACGGTAAGTAATCGAATTCTTTTAATTAAAATAATTTAATGCAAGTGGTTTGCACACACAAACAGAATTAGAAACACCGTCAGTGTTCAATCCGAAGTACCGCGTCTGCCCTTACTTGGACACCATCAATCGCACGCTGTTAGATTTCGATTTCGAGAAGCTGTGCTCGGTCTCGCTGACGCGTATCAACGTCTATGCGTGCCTGGTGTGCGGCAAGTACTTCCAGGGGCGTGGCACGAATACGCACGCCTACACACATTCCGTCGCCGAGTCGCATCATGTATTTCTAAACTTACAAACACTGCGCTGCTACTGCCTGCCCGACAACTATGAGATCATCGACTCCTCCCTGGACGACATCAAATACGTGCTCAATCCGACCTTCACCAAACAGGACATCAGTTCGTTGGACACTGTAATGCCCAAACAATCGCGCACCATCGACGGGGTACTTTATTTGCCCGGTGTCGTTGGCTTGAATAATATCAAGGCGAATGACTACTGCAACGTAGTATTGCACGCCCTCTCGCATGTCAGCCCTTTGCGTGATTACTTCCTTCGCGAACAGAACTACCGGCACATCAAACGACCACCAGGTGACTCTATCTTCAATTTGGTGCAGCGCTTTGGCGAGCTTATGCGCAAAATGTGGAATCCGCGTAATTTTAAGGCGCACGTTTCGCCGCATGAAATGCTGCAAGCGGTGGTGCTCTGGTCGAACAAACGCTTTCAGATCACTGAGCAGGGTGATCCCATAGACTTCTTGTCATGGTTCCTCAACACGTTGCATCGGGCCCTCAAAGGCAACAAGAATCGTGATTCGTCGATTTTATACAAAATCTTTCTTGGCGAAATGAAGATATATACGCGCAAAATACCGCCCGTCGAACTTGACGACGCACAAAAGGTAACGCTGCTGGCGACGCCTGAGTACCAAGAGCACGTCGAGAATTCGAATTTCATATATCTCACGTGTGATCTGCCACCGCCGCCACTTTTCACCGATGAATTTCGCGAGAACATCATACCGCAGGTGAATCTATACCAGTTGCTATCAAAGTTCAACGGTACCACGGAGAAGGAGTACAACACCTACAAGGACAATTTTCTGAAGCGCTTTGAGATCACACGACTGCCAGAGTACATCATATTATACATAAAACGCTTCACGAAGAATACGTTCTTTCTGGAGAAGAATCCAACAATTGTTAATTTTCCGATTAAGTGAGTGAATGAGGGAGCATGAATTGGTATATGTGTTGAAATTTCCCATAACTGGCTATTTTTTCTTTTTCCAGAAATGTCGACTTTGGGGATATACTCGGCATGCGTCAACGCGGCCACATAAAGGACAACAAGTACAATCTGATCGCCAACATTGTGCACGACGGCGAACCCAAGAAAGGCACCTATCGTGTGCACATCCTTCACAAGGCCAATGGACAATGGTACGAGCTGCAGGACCTACACGTTAACGAGATTTTGCCGCCGATGATCACACTTACAGAGTCGTACATACAGATCTACGAGCGCAACCGGGAGCAATGACGAGGGACATTTTTTTTTTTTTAATTTGTGGAATTTAGTATGGTTCAAGCGGAATTAAAATAAATCAGAATTAATTTTTTATTTGTGAATTAACCACTCACAATGTGCTTCCTGTTGCTTAGCTCAATGTAGTCCACAGTTGCCTTGGCCATAATCGCACTGTAACCTACATTAATGTACGGGATTGCTTGGTTCGGCTTGTTCAGCATTCATGCGCATGCGCGGTGCAGAGCGTTATTCTTGCAAATAATACCAGCAGCAAAAGTCGCGCGCTACCAGTTTGAAAAATCAATACGAGCCGCGTATAACTTGTAAGTGGTCTAAGAAGGTTGCCGTAAACTTGAAAAAACTACCTGAGACAACCGAAAGTATCATCAAATGGCTGAAGGCACATACGACTACGAATGCATGCGTGCTGAGCTTCTCGGCATCGCAAAACCGGACCAAACCGAGTTTGAGAAGGCGGCCGCTGAGCGTCGAGAGCAGGAACAATTGGAACAGAAGGCGGCCGAAGCTGCGGTAAAAATAGCGACGAACCCACTCGCAGACACAAGCTAGGCAATTGTTTTTAACGTTATTACTTTCTTTTCCTTCATTTTTCTTTAGTTGTTGGAGTCCCAAGAGGAGATTCTGCGCAATACGGGTGGTAAATTGGATGAATTGAATAGCATACTAACTTCAACACAGCAAAAGTTGAATCGCTTCAAGCAAACCGCCTGTGGCAGCCTCACAAACATCTTCAGTCGTGGCTCGATAGATATACCAGAGTCTGGTGCTGGTAGTGCCGCAGCGGACATAAACAACAGTCGTCGTAATACGACCGCGGGCAGCAGCTTACTTGGTGAGCATAGGTCAAATGCAGACATAAACGATGCCGATGATATGACTCAGATGCAGGAGCAGGAAGTACAGCCGATGATACCAATGCAGAAAATACGTGCCGCCAAGATGGACATGGAAAAGAAGATGACCTCACATCTGGACAAACTGGATTCTCTCATTAACAAGGCAGACACGGCTGAGATCGCCATGTCAGAGCAGACAAAGCAGATGCGAAAAATCGCAAAGTAAAAATACATCGTGCCTGCATGCGTGAGTCCGTGATTCTTTCGTCACACACACATTGTTTTTTCGTGTTTGCGTTTAGATTATATGAACACCGTGTAAAGCGGTTGACCTGGGCTCGTCGTAATCTAACCAGAAATCCAAGACCCTTGACCCACAAATATATACACTTATAACTATATACATATAGACAACCTTAATTTCATTTAATTTTAACTATTTTTTAATCGATTGCATCAAGTGGTGGTGGTGGTAGCATTGGTAGCGGTGGCTGAAGGCGCTGTCGCGGCCTCAGGCCTTTCAATCAATCTTATACAAAATTAACTCACAAATCCTTTAATTAAACTAGACTTAATATAACAATGACAAAATTAAATTGGAGTAAAACCAATACAGCAATTGGGTGATATAAAGTGTACGCATTACTTTTGGTATATTTTTGAACAAAAAACTTATTGGTGAATTCTGGTCGTTTTCTTGATATCTTCGTTCAAGCAGTCGAGTTATGAGCACTAGAGGCCTGATTTAACAGTTGCATCGGTAGTAGCCGACCAGAGCGAGGTACATTTTTGACATCGAAATTTCGGTGCACTCACAGCAACCTCATTTAAGCCGCACACTTTTCGGCATGTTTTTGCAGCGGTTTTGTTTTTTATAGTAAAAAATCATCACATAGCGTATTTCTCAGATATTTCAATTTCAAATCAATATAATTTTTTTCACGAACGACGAGTTACAGAACTGTCTCTACAAAAAACCTTTCAAACGAGGTTTCGTTCAGCACAATAAATGAGTATCAACACCAACATGAGTATCTAGTGAATAAAAAAAACACATACTTTTTCTATCACCTAATATCAGTCAGTCTAATGGTCATAGAAAATATAGCTGGTCTGGAACCCGTTTGTCATATTGCGATAGAGTTGAGGAGCCAATCGAGCATTGCTTTCCAGTTCGGCGAGGAGTTCGTTAAACATGCGAAGCGAAATCCGCTGCGCGAATATGGACACATCGGCCTGCCACTGGGACAACAGCGGCGACTGCGGCGAGTCGAGTGGAAGATAGACCAGCTTACAGCAATTGCCTGGCTGAAGAGTTATGTGGAGCACATTGTTGTTGTCGTGGTGGTGGTGGTTGCCGTGCACGAGGGGACAACGGTAACGCAAAATTGGCAACTGCTGTTCTAGTACATGCAACAGCAAGAAGCGATGCTGGCGATTGGGATACGATGACTCCAGGCAGAGTTTGGTGAACTGCACAGCTGATGGGGACAGACCAAGTGTGGCTTCATGCAGCAGATGCTGCATGAGTTGCGTAACGATTGTGCAATTTTTTACGGTCTTTGGATGTAGTTCATGAAGGACGGAACAGTTGAGATTGTTCTCGGTATCTGCGGCATGGTTAACGCGCACTGCTTCCGTCCACAATTTAATGGATTTGCCGTCGTACAGCTTTTCACCGAGCAGCTGAAGGCAACGCTGACAGTAAACATGCGATTCTTTGGTTTTTGTCGACGACTGCATTTGGTCTGCTTCAATGACGATGTAGTGGAAACCATAGAAAAGATCATGCGAGCCCGGCGCTAATTTCTGCATTAGATTCGGGCCATGATGACAGAAGAAGGCACACGTGTCTATGCTGCCTGTCGGGTAGGGTAATATGCGAGTATAACGTTGGCGCTGGGTCAGTGGCGTCTCACAATTGCTGCAATGCAGCGCAACTTCGGTGTTTGTAGGCACATTGGGTGGCAAAGCGTAGTTTGTATTTTTATATTGCTTCTTGTCATTCGCCTTTGTCAGCGCCTCCGAATTGATGTCCTTGATCGATAGACGAAAGCTGGCGTTGTGCTTCTCCACAGTTAGACTACATATGGACTTCGGCTCAATCTTAAAATATGCGCCGATCATTACCCGCGGCCCCATAGAAATCTCACTCAGGCTTAACCCATCAGCATCAATATGGATCTTCAGGAACTCGGTTGTGGTCAGAGGCTCGTCAAACAGCAGAAAGACATTGGCGCAGCCTAACAGGCGACGCACTTCGATACATATTTGCTGCAGCGCCATGTGACGGCTTCTGTTGTCGTTTATTTTTCAATGCTTGTCTTGCGCGCCTTTTCTTGTGAGTTTTGTTCTGTTTACTAGTTTCTCTGTTTAAGTGACTGGCAGCACTGCGGTGGAATACTATAAAACTGTGAACTTGTGAATTCAAAATAGTTGATTTTTTGTTTTTGTTTTATGATACATATTTTTCTTTTTTTAGTAACAGATCAAGATTATTCTCACTAAATGCACACCAGACAAAAACTCCTCTATTCATGCAAATGCACAGTTTTAGATTTTTGTGAACACTAATTTCGTTTGTTAGTTCAGTGTTGTTGGCATTTCCCAATCAAGTTAGCATTTGTCGTCTGCCCGCACTGTACAACACTAACATTCATTTCTCTACTTTGGCCTGCTTCGCTCGCATCTTTGAACTTAATCTCATGCATTAGATAGAGGAAAAGCGAAATAGATCTGTTTAGAAAAATAAAATTTTTAGTGCAAATAATAGAAGTAACTAACGAGTACGGTCTCAGAATCACCAGCTGGCAAGTTGGTAACAAAGTAAAATAACTCTTTAAGCGCAAAGTGTACAACGTAAATAAAATGTGTAAGTATGAAATGCAATGAAAAATGCAATAACAACAAACGCAACGTTTAAATGTCATCTGGTTGTAGTCGGTCAGTCAGACAGTTAGCCAGTCGTACGCCGTTAGTGTGTTTCTTTGTCAGTTACTTTGTGAGTGGTAGCCGCAATGATTAAATGCGATGGAGCGTGCGAAAGAGAGCCAAAGATTAAGGGACAAGCTGTCGCCGTTGTCATTGCGTGATTTTTTTGTTTGTGAACTTTCGTGGCCTGAACAAATACAACAAATTAGCACGTATACATAAGCATGCGTACACAAGCTCGCTTGCGGTCGCGGTGCATAAAAACACACGCTTTGCCGTTAGCAAGAAAACTAGTTTCTACCCATTGCAGCAATCGTTGCCACCCGCTGCCGCCACAACCACTGTCATCGTTCAGGGTATTGTTTATCATGCGATCGCGCAATACTTTAAAATTCGTGCGCTTCCCTTCACTAACCTACCAGTATCGACGAAACTTCATCATCACTACCATTATGATAACGATCACGTCGTCCCAGTTTCATATTGCGCTAAAGTGCTATGCTGTTTTATTGTAGTTGATGTTGTTATTTGTGTTGCACAAACAAAAAGAAAATTGCATGAAATTTTCACACTTAACCGTTAACCGTTCCTTTTTTCCTTCTCTTTCATCGTGAGGAAGGAAGAGGTTCACCAAAATGGAGTGCCACGTATTGGCCAATTGGACTGAACGACTCATTGAAATTAACCTTCTACTATTCGATTTCGATGTTAGAATCTCTCTCTTTCCTTACATGTCTCTGCCTCCCTTTGTCTCTTTTGCTCTTAATCACTATGTTTGTGTTACTGCTAATAAAGATTTTGCGTAAAGACGCTTGCGAGTCTGTCTGTCATAAATCTTTGTGTTTGCTTCTGTGCTTCTTTTGTTAGCTTCCTATTCAGTTCGCGTCAATTGCTTTTTTTTAGTTTTAAATATTTGCAAAATTTTTATCTAGCATTGTTTTCTTTGTAATGATAAAATATCTGATTTTTGACCTTCAAGAGTGCGCACTCCATTTTGTTTCTGCCTACAGCTTTGGGTTTTTAAATTTGAACAAAAATGAAACAATTACGCATATATTTTTCCGGTTTTCGATTTTATATTTATACTTATATATATATATAATATATATATATAATTATATAATATATTATATATATATATAATATATATTATATATATATATATATATATACTTATATAAATATATTTATATATATATTTATTTATTTATTTATGAATATGGACATATGGATAAATGATCTTGTGCCAGTAGTGCTTCAATGGTGTATTTGCCATTAAGTCATTAAGAAAGGTGGATTGAGCTAAAACGCGTATTATATTATTATACTATATGCAATTAGATACGTAGTGTAGTCAACAATGCCGGTACAGCATGCATATGTATGTACTGTACTGTAAAAATTCACATCTCATCTTCATTGTCAGCAGTAAGAAATTTCACTGCAATAAAATAATTCCATAGGCTTAAGGCAATTTGTTGATCACAGGAAAAATTTAAAAAATATTCGAATAATCCACCTTTATTTACATATGCATTTCGACCCAGATTGATATACATGTGTACATATATCAAGCTCTTCAAAATAATAATTAATGACGATCTCAGTGTTGTTCCCAAGGATGACCACTTTTTATATAGGAATGGTTTTAAAGGAAGTTTCGAACTGTTTTCCACGCGGTAAAACCGCTAAGTATTACTTCGAATGGACGTGTAAAAACATTTCCACATCACACCATTTACCTTACCCAGAATACTATTTATGAAGACCAAGTACTATTACGTGTACCGACAATTCAACTCAATTACGTCAGGACATGATAATGACACGAACCAAGTCCTGTCAAAAATATATAGAATGAATTGTAAAATTTAACGGTTCCGATAAACACAACACTTCGCTACGAAATTTCTTTTGGCAAACCTTTAATCTATCTCAAACCATTTGCACTTTCAGTCCATTATGTGCGCAGACATAGAGAACCATTCAAATATTTGAAGCTTGCTTGGTTTTCAAGCCAATTCCGTCAGTCAAACGACAGCAAAATAGTCCTCATAAAAATATCTCACTCAAATGGACAACCAAATCGTTTATTTACAGCAGCAACGACACCAGCGTCCGCAATAACACCTGAATTGCTGTGCCGATGGCGAGAGAACTTCTACAGCGAGCCGAAGAACATTTTGGCGCAAAACGTGTGTTCGCGTGTTGACCCGTTCGACGTTTGTCTGTCTCGCAAAGTAATCGAGACGACCAATCATGTGTTCAATTACAAGGTGAGTTAACGATATACACGTCTACGAGATTCACATATCATTTGCATTTCGACATTCTGCGTTTTTCAGGTCGAGACCGAAGGTAAACCGGTGACGAACCAGCGAAGCTCCGGTCGTTGCTGGCTCTTTGCGGCACTCAACTGCATCCGACTGCCCTTCATGAAGAACTACAATCTAGACGAGTTCGAGTTCTCACAAGCATACCTATTCTACTGGGATAAAATCGAGCGTTGCAACTATTTTCTAAACAACATTGTGAAGACGGCGAAGCGCGGTGAGAAGGTCGATGGTCGCTTGGTGTCCTTCCTCTTGCTTGACCCGACCTCGGATGGCGGCCAATGGGACATGCTGGTCAATTTGATAACAAAACATGGTCTAATGCCAAAGAAATGCTTTCCGGAAAGCTTTAGCTGCGAGTCTAGCTTACGTATGAATGCCATACTGAAGAGTAAAGTAAGTATAGTGGTGTAGAGAATAAACTAATTAAGAGGACAACAACGACTCATCCCTCAACTACTTTTATACATTACAGCTACGCGAATACGCCCGCCACTTACGTGAACTGATGGATAAGAAGCCCAGCGATTCGATAATTACCGAAATGATCCAGCATCAAATGAGTGAAATCTATAAAGTTGTCGGCATTTGTCTCGGCATTCCTTCGGAGACGTTTACGTGGGAATATTACGACAAATCGAAAAACTATCAATCGATTGGGCCAGTGTCGCCGCTTGAATTCTACGAGCGCTACGTGAAACCGCACTTCAACGTCGAGGACAAAGTCTGTCTAGTTAATGATCCGCGGCCGACAAACAGCTATGATCAGGCGTATACGGTGGATTGTCTGGGGAACGTGGCCGACGGTCGACCAGTGTTGTACAACAATCAGCCAGTGGAAGTACTGCTTGCCATGGTGACGAAGAGTTTGAAGGCGGGGGAAGCGGTTTGGTTTGGATGCGAGGTCAGCAAACGCTTTGCGCCAAAGCAGGGTATAGAGGCGGTTGAGGCGTAAGTGCAGCGTCGGTTGTCGGTCGCACCAAGCGAGCTACTGTAAAAGTACAATACTAACTGAAAAAAAAAACCGTTACTGGTTTCTCTTCGAATAGGCACGACTTCAAGCTGGTCTTCGATATTGATATACAAACAACTTTCTCCAAGGCAGATCGTCTGGTCTACGGCGAATCGGCAATGACGCATGCCATGGTATTCACGGCGGTCTCTGTGGATGTAAGTTTTTTTTTTTTTTTTTTGGTGTATCCCTTTGACTTCCATTATGCGGCTTTCTTATTTAATGTAGACTTCTCAGAGGAACTATTTTATAAAATATAGCGTAGACTTCACAATAGATTTTTAATAACTCGTGGAGACGATTGATATAGTTATGCACATTTATCCGCTCATATATACGCAAAATAGTAGTCGCCTCCAGTGTTTAAAATAGCTTAAACTAAAACTGTGTGTGAAGCTTTTTTTCGTATTCCGTCAATAGACAGATGTACAAACTCGGACAATTTCTAATCCAAATTGAAATTCAGGTCTAAAAATCCTTTTTACTTCTAGATGTACTGAAAATTTAAGTCAACACGTCTTACAGAGACTAGTCTATCTAGACTAGTATCATTCTCAGTTTGGGCGATTCATCAAGAAAACTTCGACAGATTTCTAAGAGTTCATGTTAGTTAGTACATGTTAGCAAGTCTTGCATTTCATCGTGAATAAAAAGGTTGCTTGAAAGCAAATCCAAAACAAAATTGTTTCCTCAATTCTTCATTAAATTCATAAATTGGTGAATATTACAAAAAGAAAAGAGCGATAACTTAGGAGAAAAAAAACTAGTTAATATGTAAGGAATGACACTATGACTTGCTAATATGTACTCACTTTTGCTCCCCACTGTAGGTCGTACACATAAGTTGTAAGTTATTGGGTTGTATAGTCATGAGGAGTATATGTACCTTCGGCATAGCTGAAGTTGTAACACACAGTTTTCATACAAATCTTTGTTGAAACCGTATGTCCTTTGTGTGTTACCGTTGGTTTTTTTTTGTAATTATTTTTTGCTTTTGTTTTCCATACAGGAAAATGGTGCGGCTCAGAAACTACGCGTCGAAAATTCTTGGGGCGAGGATCGTGGCGAGAAGGGCTATCTCGTAATGTTCGCCGATTGGTTTAAGGAGTTCGGTTTTGAAGTTGTTGTCGATAAGAAGTACGTGCCAGAGGAGGTTTTACGTGTCTTTAATATGGATCCGATTGTGTTACCCGCTTGGGATCCCATGGGCACTTTGGCGCAATGAGCAGCAGTACCCAAAATTGCGGCAGCGTTGGGGCCATGGTGGAGAAAAATAAGCTTTACACCAACTAAGAAACGACGATAGTACATATATAGAATGCCATATATATACATATGTATATATATATGTCTACATACAAACACGTGCGTAAACGCGCATGCATATATACACAGAACTATTGGCGTTAAGTTAAAAATTGTATAAAGTAACAAGTGCCGACATGTTTGTCTTTTATTTCTATTATCATTATTTATCTTGTTCTTCATGCATGCAATCAAGTGTCTCGTTCTAGCTCCTGTCCGTCTCTTTCTACCGTCTTAGTTTGGGCGAATATTAAATTTTATAGGCAAATCGAAATCCTTACTGCTTGCAATATGTTATGTAGAAATCATATACATATATATTTACAATTTTATTATTATTCTTATTAAATATGAAATATATAAAATGCATATAATTTATCAGATAAAATAATGTCTTTCCACATAATCTATGAAGGAGGCGGGAAAATAACAGCAGCAATAATAAAGAAATGCAATAACAGACGCCACAAATTAGGCTTCATTAAAATAAATAAGCTCTACAAATGCATTTTTATACAATTATATTGATTATAAATAATAAATTTAATAAAATTTTCTAATGTGGTAAATAAAAAGGAGAATGAATCTTGAAAAAATGTTGGAATTTTTTTGCTTAGCCTAACTCACTATAATCTTCTGATGCAGTCCAATTCAATCTAGTACAGATCAGTCCAGTAGTATTTAGTGGTAAATCAGCTTGTCGTTCACAATTCACCAGCGCCCAGCACCAGTTCCAACACCAGCACAATTCAACTAGCACCACTCGAATGGACAATTCGGCTAATTGAGCTGTGGTTTTGCGTTGGTGGTGCCACGTCGCAGTAGCCGTTGCTTGTACTCATAGCACAGGCGCAGCCAAATGCCGTGGCACATCTTCACCAGCCGCTCATCGGTGGCCTTGTGAGCCTTCGCGAATCTGTACTGTTCGCGCACGATGTATTTTGCTGGACGCAGCTGCCCGCGCTGGATGAGCGATATGCTGTAGAAGAGGCGACAACGTGCCTGGAGGAAGGGATCGCCGAGACGCATGCCGATGGACAATTGCTTCAGCGAGATTTTGCCAGCGGTTTCAGCCTGAAAGTGTGCCACAAATGAATTCTCTACTCGGTTGCAGGACGGAATAAGGAGGGCATTAAGTTCTATACATACGCAACGTGCGAAGTGCTCCCCAAGTGCTGAATATCCGCCGCCGAGTGTTGAAAGCCACGACATTAGATACTCGACTTCGATGCGCTCCCAGATAGAATGGGAGAGCATGTGATTGAATTTGTAGTCGATGATGTCCTTGACGGGCGGCACAAGTTGAAGCCAAAGCAATTGCACGGACTGCTGGTTCATACGTTTGTCCAGCAGACTCCGGTAGCGTGTCTGTTGGGTAAGCTCGCGCAACAAGTAATACGCACTGATCGCATCAATGGGTTGATGCAGGCGGCGTAGTTTAAGGACTTCACCGGATTTGACAGTGCAAGTACGAATTTCCAGTTGCTGTTGTACCTGCGTCGTAGCTGTCCCTTTGCTAACCGCACTGCTAAGCAGTTCTCGTTCACGCACCTGTTGGCGACGATTTGATTTAATTCTACCAGCATACCGCAAAGACGGCAGCTGGCATAATTCCATAGTTTCACTCTCACCACATTTTAAAATCTCGAAGTATCGGCGATTTTGCCAATAATCACATACGCAAATTGTTATTGCCATCAATCAATACAAAACTGGCGTGAACGAGGTAGACCGAAAACAACACGAACTCTGCTTTTTTTTTTTTGCAAAGACGTCTGTCATCTGAATGAAAAGACGTTGTCAGACGATGAGCGTTGCCACACGTGGATCACTGAATCGAATCTTGGCGTTACGAATCATGTGTAGCCCACTCTGAACAGCGCATTAAACGTGGGGGATCCCTTCACAAAAATTTAAATAGTCTAGTCTAACTTATGGAAGAAATTGATGTGATAAATGTTCCATCGTTCTAGAACCCATTCTATGGCACTATAGGTACATAGGTTTGTGTATATGAAATCTCTCTTTCTTTGCTTTTTCACACTCAAATGAAACAAATTTTAAGAAAAAAAAAAAAGAAAAAAAAAATATGAAATTGCTTATTTCGGTGAACTTCGAACAAAATCATTCGAAGACCTAATTTTTCACATCTTTACATGTTATGTGTTTCCTTTTAAGTAGCCAAACATTATTAATAATCTGCATAGAATAGTACTTCCCAGTTGATCGCCTCTATAGATTCTTTGACCGGTTTTGCTTTGTAGGATGGTGCAACATAATAATACAGTATTTCCATCAGCTATCAGCCCCTTAAAGTGATCCAGAACTGTCGGATTATAGTAAACAATGAGCATTTTGTTCAGAATTGGATTTATCTTAAAAGCGGTGTCCGGTAATGAATTTTTTAGCTTAATTTTGGCTTAAACGGTTATACAATACAAGTCATTGACTAGAACACTTGCGCAGGGAGGGTCCTTACCTTTTTTTATGCAAACACTTTAGTCTAACTCACAAACAATACAACCATTAGAAAACCGACCATAACATTGATGTGTTGCTCATCACTGAGACATGGCTGCAAACTGGAGTCCAGATCTTTATACCTGGCTACAACATTCACAAGGCTGACCATCCCAGCAACAGGCAAAGAGGAGGAGCGGCTGTGCTTATTAAGCAAGAAATCTGTTATTCTTTACAAGAGCCAGTGAGAACAGCGAAATTACAGATGGCCACAATCCAGATTTCAACCAGTAGGGGCGAGTTAATAGTCTCTGCATTATATCTACCTCCGCATCTTAATTGGTCATCTGTAGACTTCGAAGATCTTTTAAACAATCTTGGAAGAATGTTTATCATAGGTGGAACCTTTAACGCCAAAAGCAGATTCTGTGGTAACTTTAGAGCGGATACAAGGGGTAGGTGCTTACAGGAAGTTGTGCAAAACTCAACAGCTCAAATCCTGGCAACTGGTCAAGCGACCCATTTCCCGTACGCCCAAAGGCACACACCCAGTGCTATTGATTTCTTCATTTATAATGGGCTGCGTTCGGACGAGTTGTCTATCAGGACTGAGTATCAACTCTCCTCTGATCATCTCCCCCTTGTGGTTGATTTTGATTCCACTCCGAAGATCAAAACAATAAAAGGACGACTGCTGCCACCTGGAACTGACTTAGATGCATTCTCTAAATCTAAATCTCTAAATTTAAACTTGGAAATCCTGATGCCCGAAGACATTGAAGACGCGCACTCGATCTTTCTAAATAAGGTGCACTCAGCTGCTCTCATTGCTGCCCCCTTAAATCCACCACATGGCTCAAGAGTGCGTTCTGGACTTCCCCCAGCTATTGAAGCACTGCTGCTTATTAAGAGGAGACTTAGGGGACAGTTTTGTCGCACCCGCGACCCTATTGTGGACAGGGTTTTTCGTAGAGTGTCAAATAGAGTCAGAAAGCTGCTGACGCTGCATAAACAGGAAGAAACTGACAGGTTTTTGTCAAATGTCTCCCCCGACGACCCCACAAAGCACTCCTTGTGGAAGTTGGCGAGAAGGTATAAACAGCAGGTAACCCCAAAATTTCCAATCAAGAAGGCTGACGGATCCTGGGCTAGATCTTTAAGCGAGCGAGCCGAGGCTTTCGCTGAGGAATTGGAAGTTCGATTTCAGCCATTTGATACCAGCTCAGAACTCAGCGTTCGACAGATCCATATGAGACTTGAAAGCGCCGGCCAATTATGCGTCCCGGTTGCTCCCATTACAGCTGAGGAAGTCTCAGCACATATTAAAGGGTTGAACACTAAAAAGGCTCCAGGTGAAGATAGACTGGACCACTTTACACTTAAGGTAATGCCGCTAAGAGCTGTGCTATTTCTCGTCCTCATTTTTAACTCAGTGCTGAAATTGGGATATGTGCCGAAACAGTGGAAGAAGGCGAGAATTTGCATGATTCATAAGGCCGGCAAGAGCCCTTACACCTTAGATTCCTACAGGCCAATTAGCCTGCTACCCACTGTAGCAAAATTGTTTGGACGCTGTTTGCTGACACGGATCCTTGACTTAAAAAAGGTAAAGCAAATAGTTTCTTCCTTTCAATTTGGCTTTCGTAAATCTCACGGAACCCCAGAGCAGCTGAATAGGGTGGTTAACTTTATTCTCGAAGGATTTGAGGCTAAGAAGTACGTGATGGCAGCGATGACATAAAGCAGGCTTTCGACCGAGTTTGGCATGACGGGCTGCTCAGTAAGCTCAAGAATCTCTTGCCGCCTCAACTATGGTTAATCGTGCGCAGCTACCTTGAGAATAGGACCTTCTCAGTGGTACTGAATGGTGTGGAATCTAGCATCAAGGCGATTTACGCAGGTGTCCCCTAGGGTAGCGTTTTGGGGCCTACACTCTATACCCTGTTCACGCACGACATGCCCACTGAGTCAGAAATACCACTAAAGGATCCTCTGGATCTGATCATTGCCACGTTTGCACACGATACGGCCATCCTCGTCAGAAACAAGTGCATTTACGAAGCCACGGACTCACTGCAGCAATACCTGCATATTTTTGAAAACTGGACACGACGTTGGAACATTTGCATTAACAAAAACAAATGTGCCAATGTGACGTACGCCTTACGGCCGGATTTCTGTCCGGGAGTTTTCATTGGAAACCAGCTGATGCAACACCATTCAGGTTACAAATACCTGAATGTCATATCACAATATCCTTAAGTCAGAGGATTGGTAAATTGCATTGGCTTTTAACTAGCAGGAATAAATTGTCCTTGGGAAATAAGGTGAACATTTACAAAACCATAATTGCTCCTGCTTGGCGATACGGTTTGCAGGTGTATGGCATAGCAGCGACGTCAAACATCACGAAGGTGAGAGTACTGCAGGCCAAGACATTGCAAATGCTTACTGGTGCCCCTTGGTTCATGCGAACGGTGGATCTTGAAAACAAGTTAAAAATACCGAAAACTGGCGATGTGATAAATCGTCAGGCAAAAAAATATATAGAAAGGTTAAAAAATCATCCAAATAAACTAGCAAGGCGCCTTCTAAAACGACGCAGAATGGGAGGAGTTAGGGTGGCGAGACGGCTGAGAAGATCGCACCCTGTCGATCTCCCTATTAGATCCTTATAATATTATTATTAAATCATTTCCCCACTTATTATTTAAGTTGTTTTGTTAATTTTTGTATATACAAGTTAATTTAAGTTGTTCTAATAATAACAGAAAAATTAATTTAATAAAAAAAAAAGAAAAAAAAACCATTACAAATTACTAATCAAAATTCCTCTAGATTTGGGATACATACCACATACCGGAAGTGAATTTCTTGAAATTCCATTTAAATCCCAACGGAAACAGATATTTTTACCAAGTGCAAATATTTAGCGGAAATTTACCACAAACTCACCTGCCATACCCTCTCACAATCGAAAATTATCAATGACAACCCAATGACGCAACACAGACAAACATTTGACTATATCTCCACAGGATAGGCTCTATCGATTTCGACAAATATACGCGTAGATGCGAAATTTGCAAATGCACGGAAACTACAGCGCGCCTTTTATGTCGATTTTATACAGAGAGGGAGAGAAGGAGTGTGTGTGTTAGGGAAGAGGACAGATACCTCGCCCACTCTTATCACAGACATGGCTTTTTTAATTACGCAGACATAGCCTGTACGTTACAAAAAATTGCTATTTCTGTAAACCAATGAGCTCATCGGTCGGAAGTCAAGAATTCTTCCTGCTGATTGGGTAACACTGATGTGGTTGGCTACGAACAATGCAGCCTAATGATGTAAAATTGATCGTGTCTATGGTAAAGGCAAACAGAGAAACTAAGCCGTTATCGATCGATTTGTATGATTACTTTATGATTATTTGCATGTACTATAAAAAGATAAAAAAAACCACACTCTGAAGCAGAAATATATTATTGCATTGTTAAATTAAACAACTCAACCAAACATTTGCTCGTCGTATAAACTCATATGGCGTGGCACATGTCTTATCAGCAGAGTCCACACAAGACCAACCGACTTCGCCTCGCTTCGCGAATATAGATAAAATTCATTTCACCTGAGCGCTCCACAGTTAATCGATGACATGTTCCGCTTCTCAGTCCGTGCCAGCAAATCGAAGCGTTAAGTCATAACTTAGCTAATTACACGTAACGAATTTCGCAGTTTTTGTTAATAGAAGTTTTTGTTTTTTGTGTTTGATTTTTTGTTTTCGCGAAAAAATATTTTTTTTCTATCGATTGAGTTAATTTTTTTTGACTGATTTATTCATTCAATAGACAAGTGTCTGAAATGCGTTGCTTTTTGTTGGTGATCGTGGCGATTGGCTATTTGGCCTACGTTAATTCCGGTAAAATAAAAATAAATATTCTTGACTTAATTTAGAAGAAATAACTCTTTTTAAATGCATCATAACTTGCATAACTACACGTCTAAAGAAGAGTACTAAGTTCTTTGATTCATTTCGGTGGCAATCTTATCTAATCGGATTGCTAATTTTTATCGATGGATGAGTGAATGAGTGATTTTAAAGCGAGTACGCTAAATTTGAAAAGTGGAAGCAAGTGCCTTATTGATTTTACATCGTTGTCTAAGGATCAAGTCAATCTCATATTGACACCTATATTACAAAGAGCTATTACATCATACACATATCATACATTCAGTAGATACGCTACAGAACTGACGTAAAGATATTTATGACTGTACTGCCTGTGAAGTGAGACTTTCACCTCAAATAATGAAGTACAGCGAAAACTCTTTTCGGCGTACAGTTACTGCCAGTGGGTTTTAATTCGCTGGAAAAATGAATATGGCCAAGGAGCGATTGATTAAACTTACAATGTTTAAATCTCTATCATATAGTTCCAATTTTTCCGACCATAAACATAGTCACTACATACACCTTAACACGCTTCTTCTTTACCAACTCTCCAAACCTTTCATTCTCCTCTCACACACTCCTTTGTGTGACTGCTTTGTGTGACAGATTCCTAACAAAATGTTTCCAAACAGCAGCCCTAAGTCATTTTCAATGATAATAAAATTGTATATTAAAATAAAACTTGGTCTATGTAAAATGTTATACTCGTTTACTTTAAAAACAATTTTGTATGCACAATATGAACCCGTAAAAGTTTCTCCTGAGATATCACCTTAATACGATATAACCTGATTTGAGTTATGGCTATATACGAAAGCAACTTATATTATACAACGTCTATCCAAATTTTAACTCGATCGTTCAATAATAAAAATATGTGGAAAGGAATTAGATAATACTAAAGCGAACATTATCAGGGCTCGCTTATATTAGGAGGAGGAGGTGTGTTCAAAATGTGTAAATAATTCAAAAAGAAAAAGTTTTGTCTACTAAGAGGACCCCTCCTAGTAGGCGGATCCGACCGGTGCACATCGCATGGTAAAAAGGAAACTTCATTTAACTCTGTATCTCATAAACTGGAAGGCTAGCTTGCAAACACACAAACAGACGGACGGACGGATGAATAGAACTGATGAAATAAACAGAATAGAGCTGATCAAAAATTTGCAATATATAGATTATGGAGCATATGATACCTAGTTTACTGCGTTACAAACGTAATGGCAAAATTATAATACTCGTACTGTTCACTACGTGAAGAGTATAAATATTTTTTACGAAAACATTACATTTATTCCTAATGATTGATTCTTAAAGGCGGACAAAATGTGAGAACATTCGAGACTGTGTCCAGCTATGAGAAATATTATTTTAGGATTTCACTTAAAAAGTCTCTTCCAGTCCAAGTAAACGGGATACGAAACAGCTATAACAAGTTATATTCACTCAAATGAGATGCTTCCCTAACAGTGTGTTTGCTTTACAGTGGTATTCACCTAACAGGTGTGTCCATCTAACATGAAAGTACCTTAGGAAAGTACTCTAAGTAACGAAAGACGAACAAACCCCCGGCTATCAGTATTGCTTAATGTATAGGAACGTAATTAGTGTTCGCTTGATATGGGGTTAGTATCAACTTGCCTTATTTTGTGGGTAAATCAATCAATGATAATAGTGAACTTTCTTCATTTTTCATTCAGCACCACCGTATGAGTAATACTTATGGAGTGTTACTTGTTCACGTCTTTGTATCTTGTTTCTATGATGTTATTTTAGTTCACGGACACAGACTACTAGCCAATTGTAATACAATACATAAACTTATCTTATCACAATGTGTCGCGAGTCAATTTTGGAGTAGTTGGGGTGGCGAGCAAGCAAGCAATATCAATAGCAACAATATCAACTTCAATGTGTGAGCTATTGATTATATGAATGTGCTTTGACTCATCTTTTAATCAAATACTTCAAATATTTTTGGTATATAATTGAAAAATTGATTATCGGTTTTGACCTATTTTTTATTTAGATGCGTGCGTTCAGTGCAACTCCGCGACGGACCCACGCTGTGCCACCAATCCAGATCAGTACTTGGCCAAGCAATGTGCGAATATGACATCAAAGTGTTATACTAGAATTTTGGGTATGATAGCCAAAATCTATTTTTAATATTGATAATTGTATGACCTATTTCTTCTCAAAAATCCAGATGGTAACACAATACGCGGCTGTGCCAGTGAATTGGACAACGCCACCGCCTCGAAATGCAACAATGAAATGGAATGCCTAATTTGCACCTTTATGGAGGGTTGCAATCGTCAAGTCTTCCCGTTACATCGCGCCTCATGTCTGCAATGTTCAGGCAACTCGACCGTCTCGCCTTGCGCCACTGATGTATATGCCAAGCCCACGGTTTGTCCGATCTATGAATGGGGCGATAAGTGTTACATCAGAAAAACGGGTAAGTGAACCCTTTAAGTGTCAACTCAATATTGTTGTATTAAAACTTCTTTCGTGTCTCTTTGCAGAACCCAATGGTAGAGATGGCTCATTTGGGCGTGGATGCCTGTCCTCCGCAAAGGCCAACAAGATGTGCATCAAAGAGGAGAACTGCTACACATGCGAGGGCGTCGGCTGTAATTTCCTTTTGGTCGACGACACTCAGATTCCAGTGGCTCGTGACTCTGCCATTGTGTTGATCTCCTCGATGACTCTGCTTCTGGCTGGCCTCATCACCACTGTATTGCCTTAATTCCAATAATGCCGTCTATAACTAATTTAAGTGGGCCCTTCATTTATCTATAGTGGCCCCAATGTCCTTATTTTCATCTCTAGCTCCATTCAGAAATGGTATAAAATTTAAATGAAATTTGGTTCCCATTTTATTTTTATTTATTGATTTGGCAATGGGTTTTTGATAGCTTAAAATAAATAATATATATATATATATATATATATATATATATCATTATTGAATCCTAACCCATTGTAAACAGGGCATAAGAAGGAGAGACAGAAATGAACGTTTTACATAGAGCTGATATAATACGAGCGCGAGTTATGCACATCTCTATTACGCTCACCCTCCTTTACTCAATCTCTCAATCAGGCTTACTCTCCTTCACTCACACTCTTAATCAGAGAGAACTTATTATTATACTCTTTGGTATACTCGTTGATGCTCACTCTCCTTCACTTATGCTCACATCAGACTCACTCTCGCCTATTCACACGCTCTCTTGTATTTTACCGCCGTTATATTTCCTGTATTTTGTTGTTGAAATTTCACTTTTTCTTAAAAGTCTTTTTAAAGTGTTTCTATACAACTTTTTAACAATTAAACTTTATTGTGCAATATATGTTTTGCAATTGTGTGATGTATGTTTCATGTTAAAACGTTGTGTCTATGATAGCGTTAGCTTGATTTCAAAAAATGTTTTGACGTATCTATATGTTTAAAAAAGCATGTTTGTTTGTCTGTCTGTCTGTTTGATCCTAAGGGAATCCGACACCGTTTGACCGAGCACCATGAAAATTGATACATTTGGTAGATGTCATCATGGAGCATGTTTGGTGCGAAAAAATAGTCGAATTCAATAAATATGAAGACCAACTAAATTTTCAAATGCTTCACAAACTGTATGTATACAAATAACACACAAATAACACAAAGAATTGAGTTTGCTGACAGCGCTGCTCAAACTGTCGAAATGTTCAAATATTCGAATGAAAGATCAACGAGAAAATCGCAGCAGTAGACAGAAAGCACAAGGCAGCAACGCGCCGGGACCCTTCTATTAGATATATAAAAATCGATGTTTGTTCGTCTATTTGTCTGTCTGTCTGTTTGTCTGGGGCCTATAGACTCCAACACCGTTTGACCGAACATCGTGAAAGTTGTAACAATTGGTACATATGATCATGGAGAATGTTTGTGGCTACGTTTGGTGTGTTAGTATACCGGGAAAGTCGGTTCCATCCAATTTTTTTTTTTGTATAAAATCAATATTGCTTCATCAGTTTGCCGTTGAAAAATATGTCAAATTCGAAGTCGAAAATTTGTCAAAGGAAAATAATAAATAAGTTTAATTCAAATCGATAAAATCAATTTAGTGTATTCCAAATTTGGTTTGGAAAAAAATGTCAATCAGGCGTCGTAACCAAAATATTTGGCGGCGTACGCATGTAGTAAGGCAATTACATGATCGTAGTAGTTGGTTGTTGGCAAATCGAATAAGAATTGGCGAGAGGAACGGTCAAATTATCATAAGAAAAGGAGGAGCAAAGTTTGTATGTATTTTAACTTATATGTATAAACGCAACCACAGAACACGAAGACGCCCATCGAACGCAGAAGAAATAAATAATAGCATGTCAAAAACTCATGATCTTGCCCTACCAAAAATCTCTCAGCGCTACTAAAGGTGTTTTCATTTCCATTTACATATTCATTTTAAATAAATCCGAGCTGAGCCGGGGCCACAGATCTATAATATAAATATTCGTAATATTAAGACATCTAAACATCGTCATTTATAAGTTTAGTTAACAAACAGTTAAGGTTTAGTTAGTTAACTCGTACACTCGTACACATATACTCGTAGTAGTTTGATCAAAATATCAAAAAATTAACCAAATAACCAAATTTCACACTTGTCGGAATTGCTAAAACTTTGGCATAAATTAAAAAATATGTTTGGGTTTTTTGAAATGAGTTTGATTTGCCTAATTCCCAAAATAAGGTAGGGTAGCCGTTTACAGAGGGCTAGGATTCGAATAGCTGGTGATTCGACGGTGATTCGATTCAGTGATTCAACTGCACTGTAAACGCAACATTAAATCGCATAGTCAATTAATTGTCCTGCAGCCCTATAAGTTTGCAGCAACCCTAAAAATCAGCTGTTTTTAAATCACAACTTTGCTGTTTTGTTGGTGCCGCACGTGTTATTTTGCTTTAGTATAAGTATTGTTTAATCAACGAAGTATTCATATGTTTGCTATGGAAAACATAGTTCAAGGTATGTCGAATATAAAACATTAGCCAAAGTTTATGTTTTCATGTTACTTGTGTTTGTCTTAACCTAATGTTGATGTTGATGTCTGTGTTTCGTATTTAATAGATTCAGAATAAAAACAGTAAAATATCAAATCGAAGACCAAAATTCGAATAGATGTGGATCAGAGCTGAATGACAACATAAATTACACTTTTTTAACCTGAATGACTGTCCCATCAGCAAAGCACTTTAACGCCACCCGGAGATTCCCAAATCTCCTTGGAGGAACATCTTCAAAGGCCGTTGGCCGGTCGAAATGCGCGATGCACTGCAACTTCTCGGCTTGGGGTTGATGGCCGAAAACGCGCAGCTGATTGTGTTTGATTTGAGTTTTAAAATGTGTTCAGATTAATTCGATGCCTTCGAGGACTTGTTGAGCTTGCCAATGTGCTACACGCTACACGAGTTTTACTTGAACAACGCCGGTTCTGATACCGATGCTGCTGCTAAGATCGCCCTTGCGCTCCTTATGTGTCATAGGTGCAGCGTCTTGGCTGGCATGCCGCTCAAACTAAAGTGTTCGTCATGGGAGACAATTATCTGGAAACTGAGATGATGTCGACATCATTAAAAAGATGTGTGAAACTATCAAGTAATCGAATTACCTCGTAATGTTATAAAAATCCGAATTAGCGTGTTATCAATTTGGCCAGCAACTTCGTACGGTGAATGTGGGTCTAAGCTCTCGCCTTAACTTTTGAACTACTGGTGAGGTGAGTTAGACGAATTTAGTTTAATTGGATTGAAGTAGAATAAACTCATGAGAAATTTTGAATTTTATTTGCAGTTTGCGTGAAATAAATGAAGATAGGCGTCTGATAGTCTAACCATAATCCACATGTCGCCGTTCTCAACCTCTTCCGCGCAACACTATCATGTCAGAAGATGTATTCGCTCTGTTACACAAAACTGAACTGAACAACCTAAATATCAGTTACAACTGCTTTAGTGATGACCTTTGTAAGCAATTTAAGTTCGACTGGGTTGAAAAGTGCAAATATCCGGAGACCTTGAATATTGAAGCCGATTTTTACTAAGATTGAACATGTTTTGCCTGAAGATTAAAAGTTTACGATTACAGGAATTACTGTTAAGATGGTTAATATATCGAAACAGAACAGCAGAATGATTTAGTTTAACAATGGTTTATTATCTTCTACAATTGTTCTTGATGGACTTAATGAACTCCGATGATATTGGATTAGATGATTCGGCTACATTTCTGCAATAAATGATATTGACCAGAGACCTGCAGCGATACGGCGTAACAATAAGTACATTGCATACATAGACGTACTTGGTATTATCAGAGAATTTTGTAGGTTGGGTCAATGAGGAAGTGCATCGTATAGTTCTTTGCAAATAGTCTATTTCGGATGGTCGCGGCATTTTGCGCACTATGACTAACGTTCCCAAGCGTGAAGAAACGGCTTATTAGGAAGAGATTTGGTACCAATGAGGAGCTGGAATGTTCTGTAAAACTTCGTCAACTGTTAGCGGCCGTAAAAAAAATCATATGAATACCAATTTTTTTAACTTTTTTTAATTCTTCTTTCTCAACACTCGAAAAAAATAATTAGCTCAAAATAGCATGCATCTTTCATACTTCGGAAAAGAGCCTCGCATACGTAGACCCTCATATTCCTTGAAAAATACGCTTTCTTAAGTGATGGAATTTTCCGGCTTTCCAGGCAAACTTCAAACTTTACTCGATTACTTTCCAGATTATTCTAGATTTTCCCTGAAAATTGCATCATAATCGGTACAGTGGTGTCGGAGTCTATAAGTACCATATATACGCATTATACACACATACATAAATTCATACATCGAAATTTATATTAATACTAGCATAGCCCGACAGACGTTGTTCTGCCCTGAGCGCAGAAAATAAAAATTCAATAATAGGACTTTTTTTTAGTGTACTAATTTTAATAATTCCAATCAAACAATAAAAGAATGCTTACTAGGGATAGGGTGGATAACAGTGACAGTTAGAACTCAAGTCTTAAAGATACAAAAAAAAGTAATTAACAAAATAACAAAAAGGTTTAAAATAGGAAATATTACTCAATGTTGTAGATCCAAAGGGTGGAGCCTTTTCAGCCTTCTCGGGGAGTAGTTTGTTCTAAGGGCAACAGCAAGAGGATTGATATGCACATTAAGTGCGTCATTATAACGACTGGTATGGCGATAAATTTGCTTATTAAATAAAAGTATGTCAAGGTCACGGTGTATTAAAGCCCTCTGGGAGCACCCGTGATGTGAAGGAGAGCTTTATTCTGCTTAGCCTGAACGCGATTTATCGTACTCTCTGTAGCTAGTTCCCAAAGCTAAATGCAATAGGTGTAGGAAGGTGTAACGATGGCCCTATATATCGTAACCTTGGCAGCCAGGTTGAAAGAGCTACCAGTTCGAATGAGCCATCGAAGTTTATACAGCTTACTTTTGCATGTGGCCGTAACAGCATTGTTGTGCTTAGACCACGTCAATCGGCGATCCAAAACCATGCTCAAGTATTTGACAGAAGGTTTTTGACGGACTTGAATTCCTGCTGCGATTTCGGGATATTGATACCTATGTTCCATCGCTTGGACCACGATTCAAATTTGTCAAGAGTTCTTTGGGAGGTGGCAGCAGGTAGATCGCACCCAGTATCACAAGCTAAAATTACTGTGTCATCAGCGTAAGTGGCAGGTAGAGTGTTCTCTTTGGTTGGAGTTGGCATGTCACTAGTAATCAGCGTGTACAGGACGGGACCTAGGACCTGTGGAACATCAGCTTTAATGTTACGGACAGTAGACCTCTTGTCTTTGACTTCGACCATAAAAGTACGGCTGAGTAGATATGACCTAATAGGAAGAAATATTGCGCAGGGAGAAAAAATTTAATCTTCCATAGTAGACCATCGTGCCACACACGATCAAAGACTTGCTGCTCATCAAGGAACACAGCCGAACAGTACATTTTCCTTTCACAAGCCTGCAGGATACAATTTACAATGCGATCAACCTTTTGCATGGTGCCATGTCTGTGTCTGAACCCAAACTGGTGGTTTGGGATAGCACAGCTGCCACCTAAGACAAACATCAATCTTCCAAGAAGTATTCTTTTGAAAACCTTGGAAAATGCTGGCACAATAATAGGACAAAAATCAAGTATTTCAATGGCGTATCAGCAAGAAATTTGCTTTATTGAAACTATTAGAATGAGAAGTTCGTTATCTTTAGATGAACCACATTCATCATCATTTTTCTTATCACCAAACCGGTTCCGTTTCATTCAACACAAAAAAAAAATATGTGTTAGTGAACAACGAAGTTGCACACTAAACTTTCGATTTGAGTTAAACGTTTAGTATTTTATATTTTTATTCAACCTCAATATGGAAATCAATTCGGACAAGGATATAGATGATTCGGTTGACCTGTTCACCAAGAACATTCATGAGTCCGCCGAATTAGCCTCTTCATACCAATTCCCTTGTTCGCCCAACCCACCTCAGGCTCTCTTGAAACCTGAGGTTCTAGAGTTGGTGAGATATAAACGCAGGCTACGACGCCGCTATATGAGACCACGGAATGAATTTGACAAGGCTGCATGGAGGAGAGCTGCCCGAGAACTGAGAAATGTAATGCAAGCTGTGCGATCGGAACATTTCAAAAATCTGTTGGCTAATGCGGATCAAATGAAAAAGTCTGGCTTCAATCTATGGCGTGCCACCAAGTGCATCAAACAACAGCCTCACAGACATGCTCCAATCCGTGGGCCTCTAAACCAGTGGCTGCGTACGGAGACCGAGAAAGCAGAAGCATTTGCTAATGAGTTGGAGAACCGGTTCACGCCTTTTAGCCTGGCTGACCCTGGAGACGTTGAGGAAACAGCTGAAGTCCTATCGAAATGTATCTTAGACCACAGTCCAACTAAACATGTCACCCCTGAAGAGGTTGTGACTCAAATTCAGAGACTGAAATCTAAAAAGAGCCCCGGACATGACCATATTGACACCAAGGTGGTGAAATCACTCCCTTGGAAGGGAGTATTGTTCCTGACGTTGCTGTTTAACAGCATGCTGCGGATCTGCCATTTTCCCACACAGTGGAAGTGTGCAACGATATACATGATACCTAAACCTGGTACTCCGGAGAACCGTGTCACATCATATAGGCCTGCTCCCAACTTTTTCAAAAATTTTTGAAAGATTATTATAGAAGCCATTCCTGATCACCAATTTGGATTTAGATCACAGCATGGCACTCCCGAACAACTGCATCGAGTCGTTAATCACATACTTACTGCGTTTGAGATAAAACAGTATTCCTCTGCAGTCTTCCTAGATGTCAAACGAGCATTCGATAGGGTATGGATCGATGGACTTCTGCATAAATTAAAATTACTCCTGCCTGGCAAACAGTTTTTACTACTGCGAGGCTTTCTTCAACGACGAACCTTCTCTGTGGCGGTAAGTGACAAAATTTCCACCTTCAGGCACATGAGAGCCGGTGTCCCGCAGGGGAGTGTCTTAGCTCCGGTTCTCTACTCCTTATATACCTCTGATATGCCTACAACTAGAGATGAGCATTCGAGTATTGCTACTAACGCGGACGATACGGCAGTTATATTACACTCTGCCTCTCTGAACGAAGCTGCGGAGAAATTGTCCAGCTACCTGAATAGATTGCACTCATGCGCCAGGCGCTGGAATATAGCCATAAACTCTGAGAAATCAGCTCACTGCACCTTCACATTAAGGCAAGTCGTCTGTCCGGTTGTGACTTACAACACAAGCATCATTCCGCAAATGGAGCAAATCCGGTATCTCGGTTTGATCCTGGATAAGCGCCTTACTTGGCGTGCACACATTAAGGTAGTTACAGCGCGCTGCTACCAAAAACTCAAGAAACTGGAGTGGCTCCTCCGCCCTTCGAACAAGCTATCCTTAACTAATAAAAGGCTCAGCTATCTGCAAGTAGTGGCACCTGCTTGGCGTTACGGCATACAAATTTGGGGCACTACTGCCTCCTACAACATCAGAAGAGTGCAGACATGTCAGATCTGGGCTCTTAGGAGATTTACGGGCGCCCCTTTGTACCGTCCGTAACACCACGCTGCACAGGGATCTCTCTGTGCTAACTGTTATGGAGGTGATCAATTCTCACAGCTGCCGCTATCACTCCAGACTTTTGTTGCACCCAATTCCGCTGGCGTCCTCCCTCACCAATATCTCAACAAGGCGTAGACTGAAGAGGCTACACGCGCATGATCTCCTCCTAAGAAGGATACAGCCTTCTATATCATTGCCTTTTCGGCGCAATTTACATCGTTTTTAATTTAGTATAAGACAATTTTTTTTCACGTCATTATTTTTTTAATCAAACAAATATGCAGTTTACTGCGTTAAATGTTATAATTTAATTATGAAAAAAAAAATATATATATATATTTTTATTTGACAGACTTTCAATTTCGTATTTGACATACTTTTCAACGGCTTTCAACTGATGAAGCAATATTGATTTCATACAAATAATCTATTTTATTTATGTATTAGTTTTTTTCCCGACTTTCGTGGTATACTTAACACACCAAACTTGACAGGATTACTCGACAGGCTATTCTAAAGGGTTTCGGCTTTTATAACGGACAGACATACATACAAACAGACAGACAGATGTGAGATATTTCCACTCTTGCATTCAGGTGACTATTATTATTTTTATTATCTTTCCAATGTTTTCGTCAGTCGAAACCAATGACGGTCGGCATGGGACTCGGCAAATCTTATACTTTTTCTCGTCCCACTTTAAATGCCTTATACCACTTGTATGTATGCGTTTTTGATAGGCACGATTTACCATAGGCTTTCTGTGACATTTTTAACGATTCGGCACGAGAGATTTCGTTAGAAACGGAAAATTGTTTTTGTTGTATTTACGTGTGCCGCAAACCCTTTTTGCCAACAACTGCGAACACACACAACTGTTTTTCGTTATCTTTCCCCCCGAACACAGTTCCAAGCCTTTGTTGTTGTTGTTGTTATTGTATTTACGTTTGTCGCATATTCTTCTTTCCACAGCACAGCTTATCTCTGTTTCTCGTTTTCTTTCCTCGCGTGGGTTTCGTTTTCTTTTCATGAAATTTCAGTCATCGATGACGCAGGGAATGAGTGCTCCCAACAAACGGGCCTTGAATATATTTCTTGAAGTGAAAATTCTAAGAGCGCATTGGCAGTAAAAATTTACAATATTTCGGCGCCGTGACGGCTACTTCTACGACAGAGATGGAAGAAGCATGTGTAGGAGAAACAGAGAACAACAACAAAGAAATCAAAAACAACGAGGGCCGGGAAAAAGGAAAGAACAACAACAACAGTAATTTTCGCATTGAAATTTATTGAAAAACGAAATCAAAACGGTTGGCGTACTAAAGCTAATGCATTATTTAATCCGTCAACTACTCAGTGGTGTAATTAAATTTTGAGTGTAGATGCTAGACGTGTAACTACAATACCAAACTATATACCCATTTACTTTATCATCCCTTTTTTCAACATTTACGCCGATTAACTTAAAATAAAGACGTATTATTATATATTTTTCAAAATATAAATTTTTCACACACTTAAATGTAATTTTAAAGCACTCACCAGTTCCACTTTTCTATGATTTCTATCATCGTACAGCCGAACAATTCTCTGGAATCATCTACAATTAATCAACACATGGAGCAAAGAGTCTGATGTTTCCCTATCCTATAGCGTCTAGGCTTGTTAATGACATTTGACAAGGAAACTCCACTCTTCTGCTAAAAGTTTAAACGCCGCCAACCAGGTGATCTATCAACTATAACTTAATTTAATTTTAAATAATGTGATGTACTGTTTTTTATTCGTTTGGCAGTGTTTATGCTTATTATGTTTAACAAAAGCATACAAAAATAAATGCACTTAAAATTATTATTATATTATTATTATATATATATTATATACATATATATATATTAATTCCTCATGGCCACAATACTTTGTCTGTTTGAAGTTCTTGGCCAGATTCGATTTCATAACCCACTTTTAATTATTATATTATTGTTATTATTATTGATTTTATTATTATTATTATTAATTTTATTATTATTATTATTATTATTATTATTATTGGAGGTCGGGGTCTATGGCTGAATGGTAAAGTGTCTGATCGGCTTTAACATTGCGAAGCCTAGCACGATCCATCCACACAAGTCACAATCCTCTCACCGCCTCCACGTGGCGACCCCGGGATGCAGCTTTGTCACCCGTCAGTGAGCTTGCTAAGGTGAGAAAGCAACGTCCAGCTTAGCCTGACCAGGTGGAATGGCTCTCTGGGCGAGAAATCCAGGACGCGTCTGTTCCCGAATCGGGCGGCATCCTGGTTAGCGTCTGCTCCACATTGGACGGCTATTAATAATGTCTTTTTCCGGATCGGTAGACAGAAAAGAAGATCCGATCGCTGATGACTGAGGTATTCAAACACTTTAGTACCCAGATTGCACCCCTGGCGAAATGGCTGTTGGGCTAATACTGCAGTTACCTCTTATTAAAACTCGGCGAGTCTTTAAGTACGTTCAAATCACATCACCGTTAAGTCGGTGTTACAGGTGCAGTTGAGAGGACTCCTGCTTAATGTCTGTTCTGGCTCTGAATGCAAGCACCCATGAAGTCTTGTATCAACCCTCGCATGGATCTCACTGCCTGCATAGGGACCCATGGTAACATTTCGGACAACTGTACGTATGAGAGGAGATAGCGACTTGAAGTTTGAACCCATTCACTATGAATATACAACAACAACAAGAGTGGAGGCGAGCCTGATCCAGATAACTCAGGAAATGCCGAAAACTACACAAACAGTTGAAAGAGAAAAGGAGACCCAATTCAACGCGGAGACCCCACTTGTAGATGTGGAAACCCCGAGCGCCCAACAAAGAGAAATGCACACACACGGCTCCCCAAGGCAAGAGTTGATTCTGAAGATGGGGACCCTGGAAGAAGAAACGCAAGATGAGTGAAAAGGGGTACTGCGAAGAATGAAGAATGCTATGCGGAGGCATCGAAATATAAGCATGGACATTAAAGACGGTGTGTCTGAACTGAGTGAACTCTTCGATGTCATCGGAAGCTACAGGAAGAGCTGGATGAACGCCGAAGTAGAAAGTGCTAGGGAGGCGAAAAAGCAAGGCACTGAAAAACAGGACCACTACGAAACTGAAACTCCAGCTCTGGGAACCCAGAAAAGAATCGATACAAGTCCTGCGATACAAGGTTCGAGCAAAAAAGTGAGAAACAAGGATCCGAATGATGGATTCAAGACTGTGAATCACAAAAAAGGAAAATCGAAACATGACAAAACAAAAGTAAGCAAAATTCAGAAATTGTGTGATATTGGCATAAAGGTAGATAAGCCTATCTCAAGGACGCGAACTTGGCCGGAAGCTGTGTTAATTAAGCCAGAAGGCGGAAGGAGCTACGTGGAAGTTCGGAGAGAGCTGAAAAAAAATATGAAACCAGATGAAGCCGACAGTTCTGTCTGCTCAATCAGGAAGACAAGAACAGGGGACATGCTAGTTGAACTTACCAAAGGAAGCAAACTTGATAAGCTTTGTGAAAGCATCAAAGGCATGCTTAAAGAAAGTGCGTCAGTGAAGGACATCAAGCCAATGTGCAAGCTGGAGATACGTGACCTGGACAGTCTCACAGAGATAGAGGAAATTGTCTCTGCAATCAAGGCAGTGATAGGCGGCAGGGGTTAAGAAATGCAAGTTCGGCTAACAGACGTCAACAATTTAGAGTTGAAGCGGGCCTTTGTCATACTACCCACAGAAGACGCAAATGAGGTACTGAAAGCGTAGAAGATTAAGATCGGATGGACTCGGTGTCGAGTAAAGCAGTGCATCGAAATTAAGCGGTGCTTCAGATATTACATATCAGAGAAAACTCGATGATATTGAGGAAACAGCTAAGCGATTATAGGGAAACCTTGTTGTAGCTGGAGATTATAACTAGAGAGCTGTAGAGTGGGGCATGCCTTCAACAAACTGCGACTTTTCGGCGAATGGGAAACGCAGAAACAATCCCCGACA